>LOND01029264.1:0-12826 GCA_014220965.1 Paragonimus kellicotti
TAGTTGCGGCACTGCTGTCTTTCGCACCAGGAAGAAGGGGGTTAGAAAAAATACCCTCAAACAAAGAGCACTCCAATCGCCCAACGGTTGACCGTAACCGCCGGCGTATTATACAATACAGTCGAAAAACACCTGGTATCACTCAAAAGCCCGATATAGCTTCGAGAACATCCACTGCGGGTAACAGTGCTCAGAATCGGACACTAATGTCTTATTCACTGCGCCCTCAGGCTAGACAAGCACCTCACTGCTAAGTGAGTCAGACTCTTGAGCGATTGGCTCCGGGTAGGGTTCCCCAAGAAAACCCTGTATCCTGTTGTCTCGCAGGTCAGACTTTTGAGTCAGAGACTTGGAGTGGAGTCCCTCAAGTCAACCCCCTTCCGCGTTATAAACGACTGGGAAGTACCAGAAGTTATCGTTCTTCCGACAGTGACATCATTAACCCAATACGACTTTCTCCTATTATTCTACCCCCCCATTTCTTCTGCCCTCCATAGTTCTTGATATGATAATTGTTTTCTGAGGCCAAGACAACCGGTAAACATTTGCGCCTTCAATGTCCGCACTCTCCGACAAGTCGGTCAGCAAGCTGCTCTGGCTAGTACTCTCTCAAGTCTGGAGCTTGATGTGTGCTGCGTGTCGGAGACGCGAGTCTACGATTCTAGCACCGTTATCCATTTGAGCTCACCTCTAGATAACTGTCGATTCAAGCGCTTCTCTCTCAGGGTTTCTGGTGACGCCGAAGCTGAATCTCGTGGTCAAGCTGGAGTGGGAATCGCACTGAGTTCCAGAGCAGAGCAATGTTTGCTCGATTGGATCCCAGTGAACAGTCGCTTGTGCGCTGTCAGACTCAATACATCGATAGCCAACACGTGCGCAACACACGAGTGGGGCAGATGATAATTGTTCTCACTGATTGTGCCAATGCCGTGAGTTCCGAAGACTTCCAGTAAGGCAGCTAAATCGCGCCCAGCTCGCCCGTTGAAGCCACTCGGAACGAAAAGTCGGTCACTTACCGATGTCAAGCGTATTGTGTCAGACAGATGATCGCGGGACTGGCCTCCTGTATCATCGGGGTGATACAGTTGGACCATAAACACTGAGAAATGTGGCACACTTACCTCGACCGAGTCGCAGGCGCATGGACAGCATTCGAGGGCTGATGCCGTGAAGTTCGCCTATCATCAAAAAACTGATGCGGTCGGCCAATACAAAACAGACACCATGCTCCCCAGAACCTTTTGTCCAGTAACCTATCTAGTATAATGCGTACCCAGCACGTGTTCCTCGAGACTTCCTTCGGTCTGCAAGGTGTATCTCACTCAAGGCTGCAATAACGATGCCGTATAAGCTCAATTCCATGACGATGAGTGTGATGCGACGTCTCGGTCGTCCGGTGTTGCATCGATCCAGCAGCGTGCGGAGATTTCTTGCCCCGAAAGCCAACGTCTTGCGTCCACGCGCATGTCTCAGAATGGCAAGTGGGACCTCAAACTGCATCGATTACTCAACAACTTGACCTGAGATAAAAGAAAAGTAGGGTTTTCTTGGTGGACCACGCCCGGAGCCTCTGACACAAAACCTGACATGCCAGGCAACAGAATATAGGTTGTCTTGTGAGACCCTCTGACTTACTTGACAGTGAGGAACTAACTCAGCAACGGAGTGCAGCGAACAAGACCTTGAGGACTGATTCTAACTCCTGATGGGTGTAGTAGATGTGCCGTGAATTATATCAAGCTTTTGAGAATTAGTGCGGGTTTTTCAACCGTACAGGATAATACACAGACGATCATGGTCAACCGTTGGGTAATCGGAGTGCTTTTGGTTTGGTAACTTTTCTAGCCTCACCTTTCGTATGGGAAAGATAGCAGAGTAGCAACTATAAGCAGAGTTCAGCTTTGTATTTCCAGATTCGTGCCTTACTATCCTAGCACTTTTACAGTCAACCATGCGACGTACAAACATGTGAGCACAACTGCGTTTTGTCAGTACACACGCTTGGCGGTCTCCATTTCCGGATCAACCTGGCAGAGTGACCGGCGCCAAAGAACGGTTACCTATTACACTCAACACAAACGGCTTCTGTTGTAGCACTTGTGGTTTCACTTCACATACATCCCGCGTCCAAGGCGAACCTGAAGGAACAGGACCGACAGGTGTATGAGTGGAGGCCATCCACCCACATACATACAGACAATTGATCTCGATCACAAGAGGTCCAGAACAGTGATTGATGACAGTTTGTGTGAATGTTATGAATGTGACTTTGACAGACTAGACAACTTGGTTTCTATTAATATTCTTTATAATTGTATAGGGCCAATAGTGTTATCAGAAACATGTTTGTTATCATCTATGTTCTCTAACTGAATGGGAATTTTTCGCTACCATATGAACGCGGAGACCGATTAGCGATAAAGGAGCTGAACTGCCATTTGAGCTTCAAGACCAAGTTCGCAGAGACGAATGAATAAACCGACACTTTATTCCATTTTATTAATCACGGGTAATACTGTAAGACGTTATGGAAAACGTTTCACAAATGTACTCTTCCGGATGCCGTTTCTTTCTGACGATACGCACTGAACCAAATAGACACCACCCGATTGAACGTATTATAATTTTTCAGACAATGCAATCAGCGATGACAATTCGTGAATGATTTCATCAGAGAAGAACGATCCTAGTTTGAGCATTACATTAACCTAGTAATCGCAAAACGAAGGGAGCTCGTCAACTGGACATGTAGCCTGAGCAAACATCGCCCACTATCTAAGTTCCCCAATAATCCCAGCAGGTACACGCATAACTTATCGAATTTCCAACTCGACGATACGCTGCTTAAAATACAATTATTTAGACCTAATTTAAGTTGTTCGCGCCCCATTAACAATCGATTAGAAACTGAAGTTAAGTTTGAAAATTTATTGAATCAGCTAACACATGTTACCATGCGGGCGTGAAAAAGTTCAAGCTTGGTTTAATTAACGCTTGTTACGGTTACCGCAGAACTAAAGAAATTCAGTAGAGGCCTGTTCCCCCGAAACATCACCGGCTATTAAAGCGCTAAGCACACGAAAGGATATTCAAAACATAAGACCGGGTAAAAGCCCTAGTATAGTTGTGATGAATAAGTCTGATTCCATTGATAAACCTAAAGCGAGTTTGTCAGTTGAAACCAAATTCCAAAACAGGGAGACCGAGAAGAACAATATCGTGTTGACTGAATGCCAGATTACCGGATGCTTGGAGCGATAGGTCGATAGCGTGGCAATAGACACGCCCATGCGTCCGATTCTGGCTATTTTCACGGGGGAAGCTAGAAAATGAGCTACCGTGCGCGGGCATTCAAGCATTCTGTTTCCAACGATACTATTTCTGTAGTCCCCAAACGATGTAACTGTGAAACGTGTCCTCAATTTGTTCAATCAGGAACACCATTTCAATCATTACACTGTTGAAATAGAGGTAAGTGAGACATTCTACTTTCTTGGGTGTATGTAATGAGATTGGACTGGAGCGGTTTCTTGATTGGAGAAGGTTCAGCCAATCAGTGTTCGCGCACAAGCTGCTACAGACGGAATTATGGTCAAACTGGCGCCAACCAATCATAGACGGCGATCAGCTGCTGTTGAATGCGTATCTGTTTCAAACAACCGAGTTGCTAGATGCAAGGTCGTGGAACAACACAGCAACAAACTGGCCAATCAAAACGTGAGGACGCCTGTCGCTTAATAGCAGTCGTAAATACTGTTGTTCTATAAAAAGGTGCTGTTTTTCCAATAATTGAGATTGCTTAGTGCCGCTCAGATTCCTGTTCTGATTTTTCTCTATTAGATAGCTCAGTGCGCGATATGGTATCAGAGGTGGCAGGTATAATTCGTAAAGAAACCTGGATGGGTCAGCACGCCAAATCCATAGATTGGTTCTGTTTAAACAAAAAACGGAACTTGATTCGTTTTCAAACTTCTCGCTCCATAAAAATCTGCTCGAAGAAAATGTCGGATGTCGAAATCCATTTTCTCACCAATGCGATATGAAGAGACGGCTTTCCAGACAGATTCGTTGTACCAAACATCATCGCCACATCAACAAAGGACTCAATTGCCAGTTGAACGGACTGTCTTTGATAATGGCAAAATTCCTCCTAATCCATTCTCTGTCTCGTTAACCTACTGTCTAAACTGCAATCGATTTCAGCTGGTCGTGTCCATCTATCTATGTTTCCACCCCGTTGCTTTGACCCGCACACCCACCCGTCCTTTGTTCTGTTTGTGACGCACGTTTACTGGTTGTCAACACTGTATGATTTTTATCCCTATCCCAAGTTCGTGGTCGTATCGTCGCGGCTTCATTCGCTTCTGTCCTCTTTCTATAACGGTCGCATTTACTTGTCATTTCCGCCTGATTTCGCCGTAACCTACCCCGAAACCTGAACAAATTAAGACTTTTAAATTGTTTATGCACGAATCGTTGTATCAATTATACTGTTTTTTCCACGACCAATATTTGCTTTGGTATTTCGTAGTCGTGAAAATCGGCCTAGTTACTAAATGTTCATTTGGTGAACATTAAACTAGTACCGAAAAGAAACTTGCTTATCTAACACCCGTCCAGAAGAGAGCCACTAAACAGAAAAGTCGACCTTCACAACAGTCATTCAAACAAACTCAACATGCTGTATTATTAAGGAGTTGGTTCATTTTCAAACCTATGCGCAGAATCAGTCCAAACAGAGCGAAATGTCTTAGCCGTAAACCACCGCGCAAAACGTTAGCATGGCTGCATAAGTGAACTTCAAGCCACTTGCTGTAAAGGCTCGTTATAACTAGGTCGATTATCTGCTGCCGATCTGAAGGAACCAACGACTTCTACTGCAATTTTCGAACAAGATTTCATGAGATACTTTATCGGTTGCAAAGGAGTATCGACAAGCTTTGAACCTTTGATAAGGTACACAGTCTCGCGCAGAGTAGCTGTTTTCGATACCACAGTAATCGTCCCTGTGTTATTCGTTCGGTATGTACAATTATCGGATGGTCCTCGTCGAAATATGCTGGATTTTGGACGACAAATCTTCATTCACGCGTAGTACATGCTTGCTAGGATGTCTTCAGAAGGCCTGTTTTGTTTGGGCAAACCAAGTTATATGTAACGTCGAATTTTCTGCTTTTCTGGCATCTCGTAGCCCCATTTTACGAGCTGTCCAGATTTATTGTCAGCTGATGTCAAGGACCGTTACATTCTCATCCTCTTCCTCGTTTTCACTGATGATTGTTTGATGGAAACCTCAACAATCTGTCAGCCATCTTTTATACCCGTGGGCGAAAGTTAGTTTGAAAGTTGCAGTTCAACGACCTGAAACCCGGATAGCAAACGCAAAGTAGTTTGAGGTCAGTGGTCCATCGGCTCAATAAAGTTGTCAATGCAATATTTCCTCTTATGGTTGTAAATGGTTGGCTAACAGAAGTTGCGTATTACTCCTCATGCACTCACAAACAAGCAAAAGCCCCTCCTTCACTCATTAAAGTACACTTTTCTGAAGGAAACTGTGTTACAGACGTATGGACGATCATTTTCTCACGACCGCTTTGCAAGTAGGAAAAACGTCGCAAATGGAGAAGAAGTCAGAAAAATTTCGCGGAAGATTAACATAACTGATTGAGGTAGGATGCGGAATTCCACCGTTCGAATACGGTTTCATGGAAAACATGTCAATCGAAAAACACTTTGTAGTTAGCACTTCCGAACCGTAAACAGAACGGATATGAGAAAACATATTGTGCGTTGTGCTGATGCTCATTATTAAGTAATTCCTTGGTTAAGCCACAACGAGTTAAAAACCAAAGAGTTATCGGTTTCATTTGAAGCTTGTACATTGTAAATTTTCTGATTTAAATCGCTTGATAAAGGCTCTCCGAGAGGGTCGAAACGTTGCGAAACCGATAACGCTTTGTAGTCTGTTGACATTTTCAGCGATTCCGCTAGTGTTACGAAACAGAGAAAGTAGTGAGAAACTGTAAGAGCACATGCTCAATGTAGTGTTTGTTTTCGAAATGGACTGACTTCAGTCTATACGAATTCGACGGCTGTGATCAAAAGTGGGATGTACAACTTACGTAAAAACCTCAATTTCCGGCTACTCACCAGTAAACAATATATCGCTCAAGTGAATAGTGTCCGTGATTTTAGGTTAGCGAAAAGTCCTAGTCGTGAGGTCATCGGTTGGGGCTGATAGGAGAGTTGCTGTTTTCCTTCTCGAGGAGATAGAGAATCCTGAGCATTACTTACAAACGAATGTAGCTGGACGTTTGTACATAAGGTTTATTTTGTGTAAAGGATTGAGGTTGTAGCAATTCGAACACCTCTGGCATATGATCGCAGTTTCACACTGTTCGACCTTGATTGCAAGTACAAAACGTTTGCGCTCTAACACTTATTCGGAGGCAGTGTATACAAATGAGGTTCACCAGCACAAACAGTTTTTCTATCAAATTACTGTATCCCACAATTCACCAACCTGAAGTGCTATTCGACGTTTGCGGATCACCTAATTCAAACCATGGACTCTATTATTAGACTGCACGGGTAAGTTACGTTACAGCCTTTCAACCTACGGTGACATACTTACCTACAGTCGAATCTTTGGAATACTATGAGAATTGTTTGTTCATTTAGGCTGCTGGTACTTAAGTTGGGATCAAATAAACAACGCCGAAATGTTGCCAGTTTAAACTTCGACTGAGAGCAACAAAAGTGAAACTCGAGTCCAGAGATTCTTTTCAAGGTCGGTCAGCTAAAACAGATTCGTAAGTTATGATAGAACGTGAATGGTACTCAAGACGTGCCATTCCGAATATCCGATTACTCATCAGAAAACAACCTTTGCTGGAGTTGAATAATACAGTCGGGGGCCGTACTGATTAGGGTTGTAGCTCCTTGCAAAAACTCCAAAGTGTAGTGATTTGTCGTTCAGCGGACGACAATGACCAAACTACACAATAGAGTGCAGACGAGTCTAAGCATTTAATGCTATCACTCCATTCACGTCTGGGTCGTGTAGTATGATAGGCAGGTTGTGACCAGTCGAATCGATTACTTCAATTCAGTAAGTCCGACAAAAATGGCAGACAGGTAAATGCGCAACACGTCTGGCACAGTAAGCAACCAGTCCCTTGTTAACGAGATAACAGCAAACATACACACAACGGGATATGAGTTCTTCGTCTTCTAACCACTACATAGTCTGAGAAACACACCGTGTTAGCACGCACACACACGTATAAAGCAGACGAACCCATGCATAGTAAACAGATCAATAGGAACGGATGGCAAATAATGATGGAATTAGTTGTGAGATTTGGTCAAGGTAGTAGATTGTCGGAGCATACAGAAGAGTTGGCTAGGGCCAATTAACTTCTCGCGTTTTCACTTCGTCTGCAAACAAACGACTGAAAGACAGTAATAGTTACAATCGTTCTAGCTCACCTGTATCTTACGGTCACTCCTTGTAATAAGTCAAACTCACGCCAAACACTGTTTCGTGTGAACATTGTAAATTTATTCTACGCTCCGGCGAAGAAGAATAACCGGCAAAGAAGTGTGTGCCCAAATCGTATGATGAAATTACAGGAAGAGAAGGAACTGGATAAAACAGCATAATCAGGACAGCACAAACACATCGGTGCGAGTTTATTTCGGCTCGAACGATAGGCCGGCCAGAAGTGGAAAGAACGTTATCAAGCGCACTGTCCAATTCTGCGCGCACTTGATTCCATCAAGAAAATAGAAAAGATAAAACTGAAACTATGAACAAATGATGGCCGCATCACTGGCACCAATGAAAGCCACCGAATACAACGATGAGCCGGATCGATTCCACCGTGTGTGTAAGTGTATTATCACAACAGGACAGACAACACATCTGAACAGACGCGGGAGCGAGAACCAAACGTGTTGTGGAATCAGGGACCTTAGGAAAGAAAGAACAGACATTTAGGTGAAGAATGTGGAAACCATAAACAACCAATGAGAAATGATCGATCCTTGATGGAACAGGAATGAAGGACCTGAAACCTTTGGATGTGCGGCAGGGTTGATCGGGCGATGGACACTCGAAGAGATGTGGGAGGCGACTGAACACGTGTGTCTGTGTAGGCACCTGATCACGAGGACACAGAAGTACATAAAGAGAGCCGCCGAAAACCATGATGGACTTATGGAGGATGGATAAGGAAGCGTAGCAGTCGTTGGGTGAAATGCAAAGATAGGGGGATTTGGAAGATAATCCTCCAGTCACTCATTCACACAGACACGAAGGCTCAACGGAGACATATTCCAGCGTTACAGACCCCATCGACCTAGCCATCCGCTTGTGGTGGAGTGTACCAACCACTTTTTTCGTGAATCTGTACCAGACCACGATAGGAAAGTTGCGCACGTCTGAGGGAATACTGACTCTGAAATGTAGATCGCGCATGGAGAAAAAAGAGACTGAGAACCAACTGGAGAACAAACACACCAACGGACACCCTGAAGACAACGAACATATATTATATTACATATACGGCTTCAGAAGGGCACTTGAGGTAATTCATTTGATCGGAGTAGAGAACGCAACTCATCTTCAGGCATTCGAGGTAATTCATTTGATCGGAGTAGAGAACGCAACTCATCTTCAGGCATTCGATCATCAATGTTTACGATCAACTTGCACGCAACAGGTGGCACCAACGGGCAAGCAACGATGAGGATAAGAAGCAGAAATCTGGCAGTTAGGATCAACAAGGTTCATAAGTTCAGCTTTAGGGACGCACAAACTCCGACGATTGGGTCATGCACTAAAGAGGCAGGAAAACACTACACCGGTGCATGCAGACAGTTGCAACAGGAGCGCCACATTCCTAATATTCGTCATACTAGAGAGTGTCCATAACTAAAGATGTTCATTATCCTTTGGAATTCAACCAAGAGGCTAGGAATGTCCTACTGAAACAAGCGGCACTGGCAGTGTCTTCATATCCTTAACCTAGGATATACGGTGGCCACCAGACTGCCAATTTCAGTATGACCATCACTTAGAAACAAGACACGACGTGGCAAGCGATAAGCTGGCATTCGTAAGATGGGATCAAACCAACGAAGCCTGTGAGACAAGATCGATATGGTCAGCGATCGACAGAGTCCGTCCGTCTCGGAGATACGTTGATGAAATGTTCTTCTGATATCCTAAAAGCTAACTGTTGGTCTACTAAACGAATAGCACAGGTCATGCATCTGACGAAGTGTGAATATGTGAACACCACAGCCACGATCAGAGCGAAATTGAGATACGAAGACTCCCGATGTCAGAATTGTAACCGGGGATGCCGTGGCCACACATTAATGCATTCAACGGCTGACAGTAAAGGTCGGTATGAATAGAGATGAACAGCCATGGAAGATGACAACAAAACACAGGTGGCGAAAAAAAAAACAACTGGCGCAGTTAAAACCGAATATAGCTTTTGGCTAGAGTAGCTAAAACGAGCGTCAAGCCAGATTTGTGCTACAGTAGGCGTTGTAATAAATGACTCTAACAGCACAGTGACCGACGATCTCTACAGAATGGAGGACGTAATTACCATCCTTGGCTATGAAAAAATCTGACTTTTCTGATCGCTCAATAGGGACGGTGATAAACCTTCGTATACATTTCTGAGCGTATGGGGAAACACGAGGGCGAAATCTAAGAAGATAGGGTGGGTAGGGTGAGAGCAATAAAACTCACATTGGAGGCGGTGAAATTTATGCGGCCACGACCTTTAACCAGCGTGGCAGCCAGCTGCATAATCACTGATTCAATATTATATGCACTAGACCAGCCCTGTTTGGTGAATAGTTCCATGCAAATGGCCCCACCGGCCAATACATAGCCGTTCTCAATGACAGGATAAATAATTCGTACGAACGGCGGTTCAAACGGATAAGACTCCTGCAAGGGTAGAACAGAGAAACAAAACGAGGGAAGATGATACATTTCAGCGTTATTAAGTGACATAAAAATTCCACGGTCTTTGACTTGATTATCTAGGTCCCAAATAGATGTAACTATTTGGAGGTGAAACAGATCTGACGATACTGTGGCTCGAACTGTCAAGAGAAAAGTTTGACAATGAAAGTCGAAAATGTTTCAGATGCGAACAAGTAGTTAACAGCACAATAGAGGGCTTCATCTCGTCAAGCGACACGTACCATTGCTGTTCAACTGAACAGTCAAGACCCATATGAACTTTAGGGGTTACATGTCAGCAGCGCCGTAAAGGTGCCGTCAAAAACAGTCGTATAACAACCTCCGGTTTTGCATTATAACAGACACAACTGCCGCACGGACTGGGTCACGCCGCTTCGAAGATCATTCTAAGCATATGACACACCAATGTCAAAAAACGCTTCGGCGTAACGTTGCTGTAAATGATGCATACGGACCGGAACTTTTTCGGATTCATCTCAAAGAAAATCTGGAAATTGGATACTATAATCCTGATTTTTAGAATTCATAGCGTGATGATTTAAGCCGATCCTAGTGTATCATAAACAAATAGTTCATGAGATCGCGTGCGAGACTCCGCGGTTGGTTTTCAACAAAAATAGCGGATTTCGTTTTTCCGTACGACGCAATAGGCCTGGCGACCGCTACCGTAGAAATGGGATGGTGATGCGTACAGGACTTTTTAACATTCACCTCTCACAACAGCCGTTTTGTAAAATAACCTAACTAGCTCAATCTTCAACCGCTGTCTGTTATCATGTCTTTTTCCTGGTTAAACGGAACAGGCACGTGCTATCGGATCACGTGGTTTCTCTGCTCGACCGCGGTAATTAGCATAAAGTGGGCGGATTGGCTCTTTGATGCCGACATGAATGCACGTGCAGTGCAGGCAAGCACTAAGGCACATGATGGATGGAACTGTTGCTACTGTAATCAATTTAATGGCAGCTAATGCCTTGGACAGATTAGATGGAGAACAATTGATAATCCAATGACCCCATTCATACGGGCACGTGAGAGTGAGCTGAAAGTTCGAATTTATGTATGGCTTGTAAATAAATAACGACAGAATCAATGACAGCATGGATTAGATTAATAACCTGATACCGGCCGTTACAGGAATGGTGAACATTTAAATCAGACCGACAGACCTATTGTATAACAGGTGAGCTATGAAAACTTGGCACACGAACAGGCAATCGGCATGAACAAGATATTTGTAGACAAAACTGAAGCGCGGACTAACCTTGAACATAAACTGGAACGCAATATGATTCTCCAGTTGTGGATAGTTTTCTAGCGCAAGCAAATCTTTGTGCAATCCACTGTCTTCATCAACTCTGCGTGTCCCACCGGTCAAATAAAATGAAGGAGAAGAATGGATGAGTCAAGTTGTCAGAATTGAAAAATAAGCAATTCATATTACTATACACCAGTTCAACACAGATGAATCAACATGGAGGAAGGTTACTGATGAGTAGTCGGGGATTTGGTTAATTTCAAGTTGAACATCACCCACAATTGATCGCAGCTGTCGCATTCCCATAGACTTTCCAGTCGGCCCCTTTCGAAAAGAAGCACTAGACTCGAGTTTCGCTCTCATTAGAGATCGGTTACCAAAGGTCACCAATTTCGTCCAAAACCCAATCCGTATAGCGTAGCCCGGGTACGTATCAACTAAGAATCGGATTAAACATCAATGCCTGTGCATTATTGGAATGCGGCCATCAAACACTTCGGCCAAAACCGACTGAGTGAGACCAAACAAATGGTCCTCGCAAACCCATCTATCAAGTATGCACGACCAAATACTGCGGATATGATTGCGTAATTTCAGGAAGATGAAATGAAACTGTTTGTGGGTAAGTATGTTCGTGCAGGTCTGGCCTTTTCTGTCACCTTGACTTGGTGCTCAGGCTTATGCCCTGCATCAATCCGGGGGGCTATATTGACTAAGACTTTGATCCCACTCGATTCATTAATGTCAGACAGACCAAAGAGATGCATTCAGATGAAGGACATTTATGCATACACGGTGGCACATCGTACTACTGACCGCATAGGAGTGGTCAGGTACGAATCTATGAGTGTACAGCAGAAACATATTCACAGATGCAACACTGCCGGTTTCCACATTTGGAAAAAGGAAAGTAGACAGGGTACCCTCAAATAAAGAGTATTCTGACTGCCCGGCGGTTGATCGTGACTGCTGTCGTATCAGTCAGTAAGGCCGAAAAACTCACAATACTCACTGGAAGCATCATGTCGCTTTGGTCACATCTACTGCGCGCAGCAGTAATCAGACCTAGGCATAACAGTATAGCCAATACACTCTCCAGCCAAGTTAGCCTCTTGCTGCTATGCGAGTCAGACTTTTGAGCCGTCAGCTCCGAATAGGGTCCAAAAACGCTGTACCTCTTCGTTTCGAAGGTGTGTATTTTGAGTCAAAGAATCTGGGTTGGGACTTCCAAGAGAACCATGTGTTCTACACGTCAAGCTGTTAAATCAGTGATACAATGGGGCGGCTCCTCAAGACACCTTGAAAAAACAAGCCTGTGGAGGCAGAAGGCTTTAGGAATTCGGATGATCGCCAAGCTTGGCATTCAGGTTGCCAACGTTTCATCGCCAAAAGACGTACCATCATCAATGCATGGATGTTTAAGCACGGAGGCTGCTGAAATTTAATAGATTCCTGATCTCGTACACCGGAGTAAGTTGACGTGCCAACCTGAGAAGTCAAAAACAGTTTTTTGCACAATGTATCTCTCGAGCACATTTCGCAGCATCTCATCA
>LOND01029264.1:12926-33510 GCA_014220965.1 Paragonimus kellicotti
AAGCAGGAGGTCAACCAAACTGACTCCCAACACTCTAATCTTCTGGACTTGTAGATTAGTGTGCCATCTGTCTCGCTGATAGCTTCACTGACAGACGGTCGCCTGGGACCAGTAGCACGGATAAGCTTGAAGAGTTTGCCGGTGTTCCCTGAGGCAAAAGCGGTTTCCATTTCCTTAACTTTTTCCACTAACCAAGCCTCACGATCAGCCTTTAGACTACGTTTCAGTTTCCTACGGATATCTCTCCTAGACTTGTTATATGAACTGCCAGGAGGAATGTTCCGTCTAGCTTCTAACAACTCCAGGGATTTCTCCGAGATCCAATGTTTGTTCAACCCATGTACCCCATGCCGCATGCTACAGTACCTGCTTCATAAATGCCTGTGAGATCTCGGTCCAACAGCTATTAGGATCTTCGGAATGAGAACTACTAAGGCAGCTTTCTAAGCTGGTTTGGTACTTATGCTTTACCGACGGTATAGCCAGTTTCTCAACAGCCAACCGTTGCTGTCGGTGGGGTCGTTGCCAGCAAAAGTAAGAACAAAACGACAACGTACCAACGCATGATCTGAATCCAAGTATGTGCTCCAATAAGAACGACAGTCCTGAATGGAACCACGCCACCTATAACTAACAGCTATGTGGTCTATCTGAGACCAGGCCTGATTCGGAGAAGGTGGGTACCAACTGTAACAATGACTAGTGTTGACTAAAAATAGCTTGTGCTCAGCGCACAGTTGTAACAGTCGCCCGCCATTATCCCAGCGATGTGATGCTATCCAAACCTGCCACCTAAAGAGACTCGGCCTCATCAAGGTCTCACTTACACCGACTCGACGACCAGTACAACCACGGATCAGGGAAAAAGCCTTCTGCAATTCCAGATAAAAAGGCTCTTTCCATCTCTTTCGACTGTTCGACCAAGTAGTGCTCACGGTCTTTGCGCAAGCTTTTAGTCAGCTTGCGTTTGGGTTCTCGACGGTCGTCATCACACCGATATACAGCACTGAGACCTAGGCAGCGTATCAACCGAATGCACTGTATGTTATCCCCTTCCTAATACAATGTATAAGACGCATTTTGGGCATCCGAAGGGTGGACAGGGTTCCGAACGCCCAGGTAATTCGCCGAGTAGGCAAAGATGGGAATGAAGCCATGCTGATGCACAGCCAGTTACATTTACTGATACGCATCTGTTAGATGACCAAGGAACGGATTCCGTACCAGCTGCTGTACGGGCAGCAAAAAGACAGATATGCGGAATCCTGGTGAGTAGAAGCTGTTCATCATCATCATCATCATCATCATCATAGACAGCAATACATCAGTGGTTCACACTGATGCTTAACTGCCACACAACCATGAAGAAAAAACCTATATAGGAAGAGAGAAGGAAAAAAGAAGGGGAGGGGACCTAACTACTAAAAATAGCTACGTCTATATTCAAACATACAACATCAAGGCGCCTACACCTTGCAAACAAACAACCGAGCTGTAAGTGAAAGTAGAAGCTGTTATACTGTGACGTTATCCAAGTAGGTAATAAAGGTTGTCATATCAATTTTATGTGTTGGAAACATTTAGCTTTGAACAAGACAGCACGAAAGAGTGCGATCTCCGCGGACATTTGAAATTTTAATGAGCAGTAGCCGCGCGCTAAGCAAAGGCCATGGTGGTGAGATCATGTGGCATTGCAACGAACGAACAGTAGTTCGTCAACTTACACTGAACCACCAATGAAGGGACGGCTATTATGTAAGCTGGCTCGCTATTATGTTTATTTCTATCAACTAGTTGCCCGCGTCGTCTGGTAAACCATTCGTCTTCCTTCTCAGAAACATGCGAATAGTGTCCCTTTTCGTTTCTTCAGTTTGTGTTGCTGTATTGTATACAGAAGGTTTTTCCCCGTTCTAAGTCTAAATTTATTTATTTTTTGTTCTTGCTACTTTTATACAGAATACACCAATAAATACTTCTTTACGAAAACCCTTCTCGTTTTATATCTTAAATATCTTTTCTTCTCGCTTAGATCTTATCAGTGGGGTCCGTCTATTTTTTATTTCTGAGGGGTAAGGGTCCCAATTCCACATTAATTTATCTTCTAGCTAACTAGTTTTGGACGGCTGGACTACAAAGACTCTCATTCAAACGCCTCCCGGGTTTAATCCTTTAGATTAACATTAGATATGAAGCATGTGAGTGGAACAACCAGTGTTGTAGCACAAGCTACGTTTACGCGCAGGCATCCTTCTGCTCTGGTAACTGCAACAGGCTGATTCGGAAACGAATGTCGCCAACCATGTACGGTGTAATGACCATCAGGAGAAATCGCGTTGTCGAATGACGACTTCCAGGAATGGCAATGTAAATATCTCCGCACCTAATGTAGTTTTCAGTAGTCGAACTTGTTCACCCGAGTACAAACTTCGTAGATTATAGGAACGGCTGGGTTGTAGATTCACAGTTGCGAAAATCTGAAAAGCTGCGCGGCTAATACGTAATGATTATACATCGAATTAAACGTTACTAGTTGTGTTCACACAAATGAAAACAGAGATACTTGAGACAGCGTTTTTCCTTTGAATAACCCTGCCAATCTCCCTGCGTTTCAATGGTACTGTTGATCCTTTCTAACAATAACCAGGCGAACAATACCATTTGTTAGGAAGATAGTAACACAGATATCTCTAGTCAGTTAAACTACAAACATCCATTACCGATTCCCAGTGATTGTCAGAATCGCGGAAGACGCAGAGTAATTGATTGTCCTCTTTAATGGTAAATTCTTCAAGTACGTATAGCAAAGCTACCAGATAGTCAAGTGTAAGTAAGAGTACAGAAAGTAAACAATGCTAACATTTAAATCAACTCATCAAAATAAAAACACTACGTCTAACAGGAGCACGGTGGTCGACTTACTTGTACAGTCTGATTTTCCAGTCATACAGATTGTCGTTCTGTAACTCCACGGTAAATATACCTAAAGAGTGACAAGGAGGCGACAAAGCATCGTGAGTAGAGTTGTGGAGCAGCAAAGTTGAAAAAGACAGTAGAGAGTTTGTGTGAAGTGTACAGGGACAAAATGTGCATATTTTCGTCTATAAGTGTTGCTCACCTCGTTTGTAGCTATCGGATCGATAGATTTCACGCAACTCTTTCATTAGCCGATCAGAAGATTGAATAGACCCTTTTGTTAGACTCTGTAGTATTGGCAACAGAAAAAACAAGGACAACTGTTATGTGATGTGGGGAATGCGTCACCTGAATACCAAAAACACTGAAGCTGGTGATGATGATCATAATAACGGTGATAGAATTAGATTTTAGCTTATCTTTGCAACTTGTCTCGTTTTCAGATTCTGTAACGTCACGCCTTTATGCGGCACATTGTAAGTCAAGATTTCTGAACCTAGACAACAGGATCTCTGAAGTAAGCAAGGCTCGAATCTTTAGCTATGAGGTTAATATTCACAAATGTACGAACAACCATATCAATACAGCACTGCACTGTTTGTCCGATCCAGTTCGAAAATAATCACTTGATTTAAGTTTCTTTTTTATACATAGCAATCCTCCCAAAAAGATTAACTTTTGGGAAAGAAAAAGTTATCTGTTCAATAGCGGATTCGATTAATGAGGAACCAAGCATTTTAGTGTGTCACAACACGTACGATCGTCTGCCACTATTCTTGTTCGTTTAACTCCCAACATATTAGATCAATGGAATGAGAAAAACATTTCGCACGGGCTCATCAACTGCGACGAAAAATACTGAATGGACACAAAGGAAACAAGACCAGATCGAAACTTTGATGACTAAGTCATTGAGTAAACCCATGGCAAATGGAATGAGAAAATAACATCTGTATACACGGACAGAAATGCGGATTTCTAGAAAGATGAGTTGAGGGAAATACTGATGTTTCGGAAACAAAAGTTCACTTGTGGTTCAGTAATGAGATCTACCAGACAGATGAAGTAACAATGAATTCAGCCCTGAGTTCTTTCCAGATGAATATTCCTACAAACAAGCTGGGAACTGAAAGACTGGATGCGGTCATTGAAAAAAGTACATTGTAGAGACGTTGCGTAGATTCCTGGTTGTTCGGAATAGTGGTGTTGTTTGCAACTCGGGTTAATGGTCTGGGCATTCGGTTACTCACTGGGCCTATAGTATTTAAGTTGCAGACGTTTCATTACCAAACGAGGTGACATCATCAGTGCGTACACGCTCAAAACCTACACGTACTGATGACGCCACCTCGTCTGGTGATGAAACATTTACAACCTACATGTGAAGCACGGGGAACAATAGAATACCTAGACGATATCTACGGGATGTTTCGCGTCTTCGGTGATGAATCCAACTTGAAGTGGTTTATTAGCAGTAAAATCGGTTCACAATGTCATTTCGTTTATTCAGTATTATTAGAACAATGACCAGATGGGTTCTCTGCGTAGGAAGAAAGGTTATGAATCAGCGATAACCGTACAAGGAAGGAAACTGGAATGGCCGACACGTCCACTTCGACAGTTTTGTTCTATCGGGGGAAAAGTAAAACCTTATAAGAACGGTGCTGAAAATCAATGCCCCTGACACTTTAGAAACCAGGAGTGGCTAGCTAGCATACGTTATTCGGAGAACGACACAGAGGGTAACTTCCGATAATAAAGGACGTTGGTTTTCATTTCACACAGCTAAAAAGACGACCGATTCAACTGATTATGCAGCCCAGCTAAGTGCGAGCTTCCATTCACTATGACATAACTCAAAAAACAAGCTGTTATACTTCACAGCCAGCTGTGTGTAAACTCAACTGTTTACCCATTATTGAATACCATACATTGACCATACTAGGAGGCGATTGCCAGATATACTACGTGAACATCAGCTTGCATGAGCGAACAAACTGAATGAAGGAAATAGTTTTGAGGTGTTGCTCGTTTAAGCGGCTAAAATTATTGCGTTTCCGATTGTCGACTGATTGCGTAAAAATTAACAAAACACGGTGAGGTTTCAAGTGCAGACCGCTGCTGAATACGTAGTAACGTCAATTTGACCTCTGGAGAAATTAGACCTTTCCTGGCCTACCACCAGACTAACGATTTTTAACAACCGCTGTGTAATTGTTAGCAAACAGCCAGTGCGTAATATCGTTACCAAGTGATTCTACACAACTAGGTTGATAAACGAAAACACAGAGAGCAAGCCTTATTCGTTACTTTTTGTTTCTATAACCTATAGTGAAACGCGAAACTGCACCGACCAGTTACAGGCCATAGGCGTAGTGTACGGACAGCAAAGCTAAAAACTGATTACGACGGATAAATTATATACCACACGACTGAACACTGGTGAACAGCAATTGTTGAGGTGGCCCATAAAACAAGAAACCAAAAAGACGGTCACATGCTAACTTACTAATACAAGTATGAGTAGCCTTTGGCATGGGGACGATTGTTCCTCACCACTCCACCCGTCAGTTAAGACTCAAAGTCGTATACAATAACGCTACATAATCACAGTCTGGTTATTTCTGCCTGTTTCATTTAACCCATCATCCAATCATCCAGCTGATGTGTTCCGAACAACACATGCACACGCGGCAAACGGTTCTGGTTGCTTCACCCAAATGGAATAAATAGTAAATATGCAAAAAAACGCCGGATATCACGTAATCTATTGGGCCACAAGTGGGCAGAATATCTCAATCAAACTGGTTTGAACTGATCGAGGCTAGGTATCGAACCCACGACTATCAAGTTAATAAACGACCCACTAACCAATCGATAATCCTAAATTGCTCAGAATGGCGGATATGAACCAGAGTTCAGATGGAGTAGTGAAAATGATCGATGTAACCTTCCCATTCAGATAAAGTAACTGACCAAATCAACCTGAACAACAGGAGAGCATAGGCTCTTCGAAACAGGCAAGTATCAAGGTATAACAATGAGTAGCAAATATTAAGAGTGGCAACAAAGAACCGAGAGCTCACTTCGGCACACAATTGCAAACGGTTAGCTTTCAGTTTTTCCAATTGTTCCGCATCCTGAGGAGATATGCCATCGAATTCGGGTCGTTCATCCGACGAGGTGCTATAGATAAAATAAGAGTAATGGACGAGATATGGTAAAATGCGATCAACAATGCCCATGAAATAAAAAATGCTAGATTAACAACACGAAAGACGACTGATCGCGCCGATCTTGTGAAATTTGAGACCGGAAGGAATGAAACCCAAAATATGGCAGTTTGGAAATGAGCCTCAAGAAAAACAGGCACCAGCCGACAGTTGATCGCAACACCGTCATCTTGATAAATTGTGGAGCGCACGTACATGCAAATTGAATTTCGTATGGACAGGCGAGATTGAATCAATTTCCGACCCCTTAAACACACGAGAATTGCAACTAGCTAACCGCGATAAATATGGGCACGCCTGATAGGTGAATTGTGCTAAACGTGATCCATTCAACTAATTGTGTGTAAGGTCAGCATATAAATGTCCGATCACCTGATCAGCCTGCCAAAGTTGAACATCGGTCAAGGTCGAACGACGTTAAGACCCTCCAGAGGCGCACTATTAACTCAGGTGATTAGTGAAAGGAAATGGTTTGTTCTTCAAACTAAGGTTAACATGCACATGCTCAGGTGAGGTTATCCAATACTCCAGACAAGTGATGACTGTTCGGTGTCAGCCCAAACGTGTACGAGTTCTCAAAAGCAATGAAAGGATGTACACGAACGACACTTACTGCCGGACAGGTGAGGATTGCACAAGGTCAAAATCCATCAGTTCAACCAGATACACCGAGATTAGGACTACTCACCAAAACTGGGCTTACATGACACCCGTGTGAACAGTCTGTTGGATGATAGCCGATAGTCTGGTTGAAATCACTTTGCAAAAGAAGAATACACGGAAGACTGCGCGATAATTCCCAACGGCGAGAGAGACGTTTTTTGACCTTAGGGTTCAGCAACGTCATAATTGTCCAGTTAAAACTACATCCACAAACGATTAATGTACTCAAGTTGAGTTTTCAATGTACAGATCGTAATGAGGTCGTGAGATCTATTGGCCACATACAGAACCACGACAGGCTATCTAAATTAATGAACGTCATACTAGAAATCAATGTTGGCATCACTGGAATTAACTTTCTGTATCGGTCTTATTGCGTGTGACAGGAGACGCAACAACCACCCGATTCTCCGGGCACAAAAGACGAATTAATTACCTATCAGCCGACCTGTTCACCCAAGAGAAGAGATAGCAGTAACCCTAGAAGACGATCAAACATTAAAAAGCCGCACAGACAAAGCCAATCTAAGTAATGTTTGGGGAGATATTTGCTAAATGGGAACTCCTGCTAACAATAGACGATCGAGCATCCTGCACACTGCGTGCACGCATGCGCGTACATATCGGGATGGGTGACCAAGTCAGAGACATGATTATTCTGACATTCGGTGAAAGGTCTCAACGCAGCTGTGGGATAAGGTCAACTCAAGTAGCAAGTGGATCACGGAGAACATGAGAGATCAAACGAGTCATTGATGAGCGAAATCGGACCAACCGGTGAGAAACCAAAGGCGAAAATCCACGACAGAAAACACCAACACTGACAGAACTGGGCCAAAATGCACAGGACGATTGAATAAAAGCCACAGTGTTGTGGGCCGGAATTCCGGTTCATAAACGCGAGCGTACAAACGGCGTGAGGACGGCCGAATAGGACAATAAATATTCTGCTTTATTGAAGTACTTTTAGCTACAACGTGACCCCGAATGACACGTTCACGAACGATCCTGTCATCCAGTCA
This sequence comes from Paragonimus kellicotti, assembly GCA_014220965.1. Lineage (NCBI taxonomy): Eukaryota > Metazoa > Platyhelminthes > Trematoda > Plagiorchiida > Troglotrematidae > Paragonimus > Paragonimus kellicotti. Next base: position 20,758 of record LOND01029264.1, read on the forward strand.
CCATGACTATCCAGCAACCTGGAGCGCTGAGGGATTTGTTTTCGCATTCCAGATCGTCGTCTGTGCAACAGAACCTCAAACTAAGTCCACATGCGCCTCCAACTCTGGGGACTAATTTGAAACAAAAATAAGCTGCCAATCACTAGTGTCCTGAGAAAATACTACCACATAACCAAATCAATTGCTACATACCGGGCTCAGCGAAATGTCAGACCTGAAAAACAACGCGTGACCATGCGCGAATAACTCAAACACACGCGCACTGGTGAACAAACCTTGGACACACGCCCTTCCAGGTGGGACAATGTAAATGTGGAAAAATGGGGTTGCCAAGGCGATGCTGATCGCCGATATTGAGCGTTGTCTGACTAACAATGTACACATAGTATGGATACACACATCTTTGAGACACGTAGAACAAACACAGCGGATGGCGAGAACAGACAAGCTTTTCGTATGTTCCGTTCTGGGGGGTGGGGAACAACAGAAAATACGTTGAAGGACGATTCCGATAGCACAACGATTAACACTGGAACAGTCGAAGGGTCCAATGATCAGTTGTCATCAGTGTACTTTCAATAGACAATCAAAAACTGTTCTAATTCAGGCAGGCGTGAAAAATCGCTCACAAAAATAGGCCACAAATAGCAAGTTGTGGAACGTTTCGGTTTAATTATGAAAGATATAAAAACGTGTCATCACACCGCCCACAAGTACTAATCTGAGTCCCTCGCAGCTTTTATACAAGTACATTCTACCTATATAATCACAATTACGTGAGTTATTTGAGTAGATGCCAACCCAGATTGTGTACCAATTACAACTAGAAGTCTGTTGACATATCTGTCAACACTATAGCGGATGTTGTGTATGGTCGCATATTCGCTACCTGTTCATCAAACGTTTTCATGTAAGAGATGAGAAACACTTGTCGAAGACTAAATTATACTTCAGACGACCTGTGCAGGGTGCGTAGCAAAACAAATTTCGAGCAGAGCCCGCATTCCATTGTGGTATGGCGAATACAACCGTTAGACGTCTCCAGTTCATAGCCGTTCGCTAGCCGACACATTCTTGGTCGACAGGTGGTAGAAAAACGGTTAGTCAATCAAGTTACTCATTAGGTCTGGTGTAGCCATGGGACAAACAGGATACATCGAACAGCCTGCTATAACGAACAACAAGTAAAGCATAGTGCCATGCCTAGTGTGTGGACAAGTTGCTGTTACACGACGTATGATTAACTTTTGAACAAGAACAGAGCCGGATTACCTTTGGTGTTTAATAAATGTCAACGCACGCTAGAAAGAATAAAGCCGACTGTGTTACAAGCAGTCAATACGATTTACACTATGATCTATGGAGCCCGGCAACCTGGTATTCTTTGTAGGTTCGTAGCCTCGCCAACTCGCACAGACGATCGACTTTCATACGATTTTCCACTTCACCACCCCAGATCACGCGATGGTCTCTTCATTTGTTAAAGGGCTTACCCACCTTATCGGTTGTTCAAAATCCACAATGTGTGCGCCAATACGTCATAATCACTGTGAGACCGGTGGGGCTTCGAGTGTTGACCTCAGCACAACGTCTGTCAGGCATAGATCAACGGTCTGTCGTCTCTGATTCGTTGTTCCAAACTGACCCATAGTTACATTATGCCTGATGAGTAGCCTGGTTGGATAGCCAGCCTCCTACGTTTCATCGACAAAGAATCAAATGCAGACGTACACGGGCTAACGACTTCGAAATGGAGACGTTTGGTTACGCTGATCACGATGCCACATTAGAAAGTGTGTTGTGCACATACTGTGCAGGTAACATGAAACAGGCCATGTAGGCGTTTGGTCTAGAATTAGCGGAATCTATCTTTCACTTTAACGTTTTAAAATCTTAACGAAAAATCTGGGTTAGAAACCATAACATTCTATCGTATTCAGATTTCTGTACATCAAATTTACATATATATTTAGGTAGCCGGCTTTGATGTAGTGCATCTATCTGCAAAGCTTCAACGGTTATCTTGCTCGATTTTTATGTGATGAAACTGAATTGGTTACTGAGGTGCTGCCTCATCATAAACATATAGATTTTCTCGTGGTTACAGAAGAATACCTTTTTTGAACAAAAATTACCATTTAGTTACGCATATGTTATTGCAGAATTTTTAACGTAAAATAACAGCAACAATAAGTTGACTACACTTGACCTGTTTAAAATTTACGAGTTGCCACGCTCAGAAAAATTGTACGCCGAAAAGCGCCGAGCCTGTCAATCTGATCATTCAGTTAAGGACAAGTTTGTTGACTGGATCGATCGTTCGTGGAGCCGATAAAAAATGAAAAAATCGATATTCCGGGCGGATTATGTTTCGACCCTCCTGTGATTCCGTTTACTGCTTTAATGAATATTGGAAGCCACATATATCACCCGCTACGTGTAACAAAGACAGTCCACTTGTGTTACATCTATGTGGTCAGTTGTAGGCCTGTTCAAACAGAATCTGCTTTACGGAATACACTTTAGACGCCAATAAAGTGGACAGCGTATACAACTAAGCACAGATGAGGGGATGTAGACGAAGAAGCCAGAATTCCATTTCACCATGTCATTTGTTAGTAGTTCATATAGGAACCGTACAAATTTTTATTGGATGAAAATGACTGCACTTTAGTCGAAAGAGTGAACGAATGAAAATCCGCAACGATCTAGAGTTCCTATACGATATTTCCCAGGCGTGCGCTGCAAGCTGCAGGACGGCTTCTGGAAAGTACTTCTTTAGAAGATAACGAACAACGGATGCTACTGGGAATTTGCAAAAGGCGGTAGGCAATAACGCCAAACAGACATACAGCGTGCCATCGAGGCTAGATTAAAACCTACATAACAGAGACGTAGTTTTCCATTCCTTGAACATTGTGGTGCTGTGACTTTGCACAAAGGATCAGATGACGGGGCTAGTGTCAGCTCAATGACATCTAGTATCAACCACAGGGGGATGGGTTCGAGTCCTACACCTAACAGTGTCCAGTTCACATATGATCAAGTACGTCGCACGACAGCAAGCGCTTTACTGTTTAACACAGGAAAATTAAAACCAGGTTGAATATACAAGAAAACTTCATTACAGAATCTCCAACGACCGATGGTAAAGTGGGAAATGCATTGGATAGTGTAAATTGAATGACGCAAAACTGATCGCAGGTTTCGCATTCAAATAGACTTGTTAACCAGCCTTCTTCGGACATAAACATTGGACTGGAGTTTCGATCTTGTTTAGATTCGGTTAGCAATGCATATGTTTGCTACGACCCGCATTTGGACGTCGATTTACGTTTTAACGAGACGGCTATGTTGACCACTACATCACAGATTTCAAATTATGTATGATGAAAATACTATAGCTAAATGCACAACTACATTCGATTGCGAGTAACACTCAGATTACCAAACCGCCTCGAAAAGATGCACAGTAAGCATCCAGATTAACTATTAATAGGCAAATATGGATAAACGCATAGATAGGAGGATTTGGTCATGTTTAACCTGAGACCGATAGCGCAATTATCAACATAATTGTCTCATGAGAACGTGAGAAACAGCTCAAATTTCCGGTCGTGTATACGCATCACTGGCGAGGTCCGACAAGATCAAAACTCAATTACAGTGCTTTTGGTCGAAAGAGACTAGTTGAAAAGTCGCAGAGCATATGAGAGATATGGTCATTTTAATTTGTATTAACCAAATCGCTCTTAACCATTTATCGGTAATACGGTAGAACTGATCTGAATGTACAGAACTGATGTATTGCTGTCTATGATGATGACGATGATGAAATCGCTATTTGACAAAACAGACTGGCTCGTCAATGCTAACTATGCATGTTGTGGATATCGTTCGTTTATGCCGAATTTCCCACGTTCAATCGGCAGTGTTCCATGTTGCGAAAACGCTGCAATAATCGAAGCATTATTGAGTAAAAATTCACCAAAGTGATGTGTAGAAACCGTTCTGAAAACCGAAGAGGTGTTCGTTATTGTGCACACTTAGGGTTAAGGAGAAGTCGTAGATACTAACAGAGAGCCAGCTCCCGCTTTTAACTATGTAACATAAGGATTTACCATCACAAAGATTCATGAAGCCCTTAATGTGTTGTTGATGAAAAAGTGAATGATTAGAAGAGCAGTACGAACAAGTCACTCTGTTGTTTGCCCAGTGAAAGTTGGAAAGCCAATCGGGACTATTTTTGGGACTGAAACACTATCCGACAGAACAGCAGTTTGCGACACATTCGAATATACGAATATTTACAGTAGTCAAAATAACCGAAATGACGGTTCTGGATTAGATCTTTCAGCTGTCTTAAAGATTGCTTAGCAAGTGACGATGTTTTATCTACTGTTCAGACGGGGATGTGTACACTTAGTGATAATGAGCATACAGGTGATGTCCGAAGTTGATCAGCTGCAGGTTATCAGAAAGCGAAGTACAAGACTGAATCTGAGTGAAATCAAAGAAGCAATAGCCTAAATCATTGATTGTACATTCATCAGGTTATGCACATATGTATACACATATTAACATGTGTACATATATGTATATACATATTGTGGCGAAATGTCGTTCAATATAGCAGGATCATTATTGTCCAATTCGTACGTTCCCACGCCACTCACGCACTCGCGATTATGAACCGGAATTTTCGTCCACGATGCCATGTGAACGTCTGCCTGGTTCTGTGCGTTTGGCTGACGCTTTCTGTCGTGGATTTTTGTTTGCCATTTCTCGCCCGTTGGCCCGATTTCGTTGAGTGATGACTCATTCGGTCGCTCGTGTTGTCTGCAAGTCCATCCGCTATGGACAAGGATCATATCTCACCATCAGGTCGAGATATTCCATTCAGTTTTGGAACAATCGCGTCTCCGACTTGGTCGTCCATCACAATATGTGTGCAATGTATGCGTAACATGAGAAATACCATAAGAGGTGTTAAACATACCATTGTATCGACTTTCGAAGTTCAGTCATGTGAAAATCCGATCCAACCCTATCTCCCCACCAAATATTTACCCCTGTATATTATACCCCTCCTGTTTCTGGCCATTAACTGGACCTTGACCTGGTTGTTTTTGTTTTGTCGCGTCAATTTTGATAGTTGTGCGAATAGCCAATTGCCGGCTATTGTACTTTGCTTGAGTGGTGCGTGCATCACCTTTTTTGGAGCTCGGCTCGTCCCCATTGTTTTGAACTTGTTGACTGCTCAGGAGAACTCTGTTGGGTATGAATGACATATTATGTGATTATAGTTCATCTTTAGCCTGTTTGGCAGCAAACTGTATTTCTATTACCGAAAACGATCCGTCGATCGAAACTGTTGAGGTTGTCTATTATTAATTTTGATAATTTGTTCAATAGTACCGTAGCATTGTGATCCAATCTTGTTTTGACTATTTGGGATCGTTGGTTGATCGCTACGCGTTGCTCAACGTCTTCGTGGAAGATCGTACAACCATAACAGAGAGGCTTTCGATGATTGAAGTCTAATTTTAGAAACCTCAAGCTGATCAAAATTCTACGATACTCTGACAAGGATATCAGGCGGGGGAAAAAAACACGTAAACCCATGAACAACGAAAAACAATCAATAGCTGGTTATGCTACAAGGCGAAAGATTATTCGCCTTCTTTTCCAAAGTGAGTAAATGCACCTACACGGATAAACATGAAACACACCTATAGACTAACTATCGACACAGCTGACAATAAACATGTGTGTAATCAGTTGCTACGCTATCACATAAGCGTTTTTCAGCTATTTGAGCAAATGAACATTCCTTGCTCAGTCTACCTTCTAGAAAAGGCGATCAAAAAAGTGACCTATTGGGTTGAGATTAGGTGACCCAGATAATGCAACCAAGCAACTAAGTTAAAATGTCGATAGGCATTTCCGAAGGGATTGGAATAACAGACACAAGAGTGAGAGACATAGAAATGACGGTTAACGAGATAGTTGCAGTTAAAATACGAATTGCTTTTAAACACACAGGGCGGATTGCAGTGTTTAACAACCAAAGTCTCGGTAAACTGGGGGACGTGTTCTCAGTTACGTCGAAAAATCGCTATAAACTTTGATTGTGCCCCGTTTTGATGAAGCGCTTCGCTATTGTTAACCATGGATGTCATCCGTCGGGCCCCAAACATGCGTATGGAGTTCCTATTTGTGGTCAAAGCCATTTGGGAACATGCTTCCTGCTGTGAAAAACTGGTTGCTAGTTTGTTTTCCCTGTGTGACTTATATTGCGATTACACGAATGTCGGTACAAGTAATATGATGACAGGTGCAAACCGTTTGTTCGTAAATGAGGGAACAGGTAGACCTCTGGTTCGTTACAATACACAAAATTTTGCATCAACATGCTTTCGACACAGCGGTTGTTGGAGGATTTTTTGCAATTGTTGATCCATAGTCAGCTAGAAACAGGGATTCTAGGAACACCGTCTTCTTTGGTACCGTGGTTATCTATAATCTTGGAGGAATGACACTACTATGTTTCCTAATAAATGGCATAACTCGTTGGTCTGTAGCGTACCTGTTAACGTACTTAATTCTAGCGGTAATCTACGTTCAGTTTCCGCGCTTAACGAAAAAGTGTTCTTACCAAGCCTGTCTTATATTGCACGGGACTGAAGCCATTGAAGTGCACATACTTTCAAGCACACATAAGCTTTGTATGTACAGACATTCATATAGTGCCATCTGAACTCCGAATGATCAGACTATCCAGCAAAGAAAGACAGTCATTCAATTCGTTCTCGCTAATTAGCTTTAACTAAGGGTAAGTTTGATTTAAACCTAAAACTAGTATATCTGAGTGGTCTGGGTCCTGAAAAAGGAAAAAGATGCCTTCTACATAACGCCTGTATAACGTTAGTTTTGACAGAGTCACATAATGTATCCAAATTTATACACGCAGATGATGGACAGAAACAAACTCAGTGAACCGCCTACCACAACCTCGTCCACGTGTAGAGAAGTAAATGGTTCGAAGTTGACTTTCCACATTGTGTGCGCCATGATGCTTTATGTGTGCTCAAAATCAGCTATGATTACCACGTTTTTCATATCCCTGTCTAACTGTTTAGTCTCTTGAGCCATAACTTTGATCTGGTAGAAATATGTCCACAGGTTTTAAGTGAGTTACCTACCCATGCGTGATCAGAATGTGCGAAATGTGACTATGGAAAATATCACGAGTTGCGTCTTCTCACTATCTTTCTCAAATTCATTTGAATAAAGGACTGTTTTAAAAATTTTATACGTTGGAGACTTTTTACTAACAGTGTTGCTATCCCAGAGTATCCAGGTCAATGAGCAGGCCGGGTGACCTAAATTATAAGAGAACCGTTATCTGTATTATCGCAGAGAAAAATAATCACCCTGCCCAACCGAATAAGCTAGACCATCAACGAATCATTAGATTTGCTTGAATACCTTGAAAGTTACAAAGGCTGTACGTCAGCTGAAGTTGTTAACAGATTAGTTACACTCTTCGACAAGAAAAGAAATCGCCGCAACAAAGATTTCGCCAGTTGGAAGGGTTTTTACCTCGTTCGCCCTTTAATAGCGAATCTATCATACACAGACTGGGTCGGATAGCTCGAAAATTCGCCGAGCTAAGCTCAATGGTGTGCTGATCACATTGTATCCAAGAAACACTAACTGAACAATGGCATCACTCAAATGCCGCAATGGGCGCATCTGGAAAACTGAAGCCCATCCGAAGGGCATGTGCACCTAGTTAGTAGTCAACACCTTTCAATGAACAATGAATTCCACGCCTTGCTCTCCTGCATTGCAGACCAGGCAGTAGGCGAAAGCCCTCACGTTTATCTCGTAAGTTAATAGCAACTTGTTCACAGTAAGGCCATGGACTAAGAAAAACCAGTAAGTCTATGCTGCAAAATAGGAAGTTCTTTGCAACCCACATTCACTCACTGCACACAGACACATTCACCATCTACCGACAACCTTCGATCTCTTCCTTATTTTGCTTCGAAGGTCCAACATGTTAGTGTGAATGCTGTCACACGTTGCGGTGTTCCCGTCAAAAGCCAAAGCCTACCCACTCCTCCCACTAGCGAAGCCGCATTCGCACATGCACCCAGCTTATGCACAACTAATCTTCGACATACAGCTCTGAAAGAGTCACTTTGACCGAATGAATGGACGCCCAGATGGACTGAATGAATGAGGCGGTCTTGGTCAGAGGGTGGAGTTAGACTAGACTGGCATCGTTCGGTTAACGGTGGACGGCTGTTGCAACTGTGTGCCAGGCACGGTCTGTTTTTGTTGGGGAAAGTCTATTTTCCCCAAAAATGGTTTATTTTTCGAGCTATCTTCGAAAAATAAATTGTGATTTTGAATTTCATCTTTTCGCGCCACAACGTGCCAAAACTCAATTTTGGCGCACGTTTCTCCTGCGTCTCTGATTGGCCCATCCCACTTTTAATGCATCAATTAACGTGGGATTCTTCAAGGCTGTTCAGAGACTATATATATGCAGACGCTGGTCTGCAATGTTACCTTTGGTTAGAGAGCAAATACATTCTCGACTGAAGGTCAAGGTCTTCTGTGTTCTTCTGGGGTTTTCGGGTATTGTTACGCTCTGTGCTACGTGTCCGTGTTTCGTATAGTCGTGCGCTAGACATTTATCGTTATCGTTGACCAGCGGGTCATAACAGTGTTGATCAGGTTGATTGATTTTTCGGTTGATTTAACCCAAACCATGCTAGATCTAGACATCGTGAGCGTTAGCGGCATGCTCAGTGCCGTCATTCTCCGACTCAGATCTGGTCTCAAATAGACCTATAAGTCGTTAGTTATAGGTGGACGGGGTTCCATTCAAGACTGTCGTTCTTATTGGAGCACGTACTTGGATTCAGATCATGCGTTGGTACGTTGTCGTTTTGTTCTTACTTTCGCTGGGCAACGGCCCGATCGACAGCAACGGGTGGCTGTTGGGAAATTGACCATCTCGTCAGTAAAGCATAACTATCAAAACTAGTCTAGAATACAAACTTGGAAGTTCTAATCCCGTAGGTCCTAATAGCTGCTGAACACAAACCTCAAGCGATTCATGATGAGGGTAATGTGGCAAGCAGCACGATGGTTCGTGCGTTAAACAAGCAGTGGATTTCAGAAAACTCCTTAGAGTTGATAGACGTCAGACGAGACATTCCTTCCTGGCAGTTCATATAACAAGTTAGGAGAGATATCCGTAGGAAGCTGAAACGTAGCCTAAATCGCTGATCGTGAGGCTTGGTTAATGGAGAAAGTTAAGGAAATGGAGATCGCTTCTTGCTTCAGGGAACATTAACAGACTCTTGTAGATTATCGGCGTTGCTGGTCCGAGGCGTTCGTCTGTCAATGAAGCTATCGGCGAAGAAGTGGCACACATTCACAATAAGTCTAAACGGTTAGAGCACCGGCCGGAACACTCGACGGTCAAATCAGCTGGATTCCTACTTACACTGTGTTGCCGCTACAAACTCGCACTGTAGTGTCCTGGTTGGTAGATTTAAAACCACCCACCAAAATTGAAGTCTACAAATGATTTTCGATCCTGAAACGCAAAAGAGCCGTTGGTCCAAATGACCTCGTACTAGCACTTTAAAAAAATGTGGGAAGATGTGAGTAGAGATCTTGACTCAGTTGTCTTAGCTAGTGTGGACAACGGAGAGCATCTCACTCTGTAGGAGGTCGATCGGTAGTAGTTATCATATTCAGGAAGAAAGTCAGGGGCTCTGGCAAAACCCACAAGGAGGATTAAGGGTAAATAGATTGACTCCAATTATAGCTAGGATTCTAGCACCACTGTGGTTCGTTGGCTCACTGTAGTTCAGGAGACATGCGCTAGGGAAGCACAGAGAGGGTTCGTCCTGTTCTGATCAAATTTTAACTCGGACAAATTCATGAACAGCGTCACACGTACCGCTAATCAACGATTGTCATTTACCTCAGCCATGAGGGTGCGTTCGATTCAGTGGATCGATCTACACCTTTAGAGTGGTCTAAATGTGTGGGTATAGTGAAAAAGTATGTGAACATACTGTCGGCGCCACATTTCAGCCCAGGTTAGGCCGCACAGTGTATCGTAAGTCAAAGCTGCCCACTTCCGCTATCTTCCCCCAAGTTTTATATAGATTAACTAATGGAAGACTATTTGCGGCACTCATAAGATGCCGGTATGGACTTTCTGCCTGATAGAAGACTAAGTGATCTCAGTTACCCTGATGACAAAGGTGTTGTCGTATTCCAATTTTTAAGCAACACAGACAATGCTAGATGTTAGTTCGCACATTACCAAATACCATGGAATGTGTTTTTCAGTTTTAAAATGTAAAGCGCCTCTACAAAACTTGTGATTACGTTGACCTAATGTTGGATAGTGAAGTTATGGACGTTGGAAACTGGCATGTGTACTCATGAATTCGCATCATCAGCGGCGGAAGTACATAGAATGCACCAGAAGCATCTATCTCTAAGCCTGGGGCGGTACTCGTCAATCTATGCTATCTTTGGTGGAAGAAACGCAAATTTCTGAAACCTAATGGTTGCGTACGCAAGTAGATTGTGTAGACTGTGAAACTTTACAACTGTGAAGTCTGACTGCTCAGAGCAGAAGATATGAGCCGTCTTCAGGTATTTGGTCAACGGTGTTTGCGTTCGATTGCACGCATCCGACTGTAACAATGGATCAGCAACGAAGAGGTTAAGTAACGCGAATGTGTCAGTGAGTGCTAGATACGTTTCTCTGTTCAATCCTAAGCTTCGCAAATACTTAGACGATTAGGCCGTGTACTAAGGATGCCAGCTAGTCGTCTGCCACATCGAGCACTCTTTGCCGACGCTGCGGCCGACTGGCGCAAGGTGCGAGGTGGACAGATGATGACCTGGTGTAGACAAATGAAATCGTTCACGAAGAGGTTGGTCACTGTAGATCGGGTTCGTCTCCCGGGCTGGGGCCCTCGCGACTCAGAGTCGGTGGCTTGAGACGTTAGGTGAGATGGCGGCTAATCGAGCTCAGTGGCGTGAATGCTGTCGTTGTTTGGCCGAGTTGTCTGTGAAGTGAGTGCACTTAATGATGCGGGGCAGTGACAGCCGTAGAAAAAAAAGCCGTCCTGCAGATGACACTTTACTTCCAATTATAGCTCGATTGTTTGTCTGCAAGGTGTAGGCAGCTTGACGTTAAATGCTTGAGTTTACACACAGTCGTTTTTGATTAATAGGTGTCCTCCTCCTCCTCCTTTTTCTCCTAGCTAGAGCATGCTCTTCTTGGTTGTACGACAGTTGCGCATCGACGTAAACCATGGATGTATTACTGTCTTCCATCATGATGATAATGACGTTGATCTCTGAACCCGCACAGCATCTGAAAAAGTGGCTTTTTATGTGCGTACGCCAATGCATTTAGGCAAACAGGGAGGCTCAGTCAACGCCACATTGATGCATGTTGGCCCTTGGAAACATGGAACATTCGAGCTCCGCAATTAAATTGACTTCTGCGTCTACTGCCGTCGTAAAGTTTCATATGAACTTTAACGGAGACCCTGAAGCACTCGCATTTTGGAAGGACAGGTGTTGATATTGTCCTGAACGACAGGTAAGAAGCCCATCTGTTGGACCGGATCTGAACTGGTCACCAGTTGTGTGTATTGACGCTTGAAGGTCCAACTAGGATAAGAAAGCAACAAAGTAGCGAACGACCTGTTACTGTTATATCTGCGAACGCTCCGACACATCGGGGCCTGGAGGTAATCAAAGATCAGTACCACGAGCGTCCTCGTGCATCCGTCTGTAAAGCACCTTTGATTATTACTACGATTCTAGCAGGAGGCCCAAATACTAGCATTAGTCACTCGTCATCAACTGGGATCCACTTAGGGGGCCCGTTCCAGCTTGGCAATTATCGTTCGGATGACAATTAGACCTGTGATTTGTGTGTCCAGACGATCATTTGTTCGTGGTCTTAAAGACCATCCGTCAATCCAAACATGGTTTCATCACCTGGTTCCGTGTTTCTTTGCCAGAGGTGTGAGCTTGGGTTGACTAAAGTGTAACCAGCCAGAAACGGTGGAGTTACGTGTAACATAACCACTCGTATTGGTCCGAACTGTATGCGTCCACGGGATGCCTATCAAGTAGTTAGTCTTAACTGGTGTCGGTTGCCTCACCGTGCCGTGAGCCATTCAATATCTGCTTCCTCTCTGAAAATCGGTAAAACCAATAGAGGGCATTTCGAAGTGCGCCTCATTTTGAAGCGTGATCCCGTAAAAAGCTAACGAATGGATCGTGAAATCCCGTGGTCAGACCGTTCAACCGAGATAAGATTAACCGCCACATTCTAACGTACCTGAAAGACATCCCGTCTAAATCGAGGCGCCGGCGGCAAACGGTTTGGTAGTAGTGGTGTAATCAGTGAGGCAGAAGGGCGACAAAGAAATACCTTACAGGGATGCTCTGGATGCCACAAAGAACAGTTTAATCATAATTCAACTGGTCCTACGAGCCAACCATTCCGCCTTATCGGACCAATTGAAGACTGTCGTTTTTGACTGCAGACCCTCATCATCATCATCATCATCATAGACAGCAATACATCAGTGGTTCACACTGATGCTTGACTGCCACACAACCACGAAGAACAAAGGAAAAAAAAACTATATAGGAAGAAAGAAGAAAACCAGGAGGTTG
>LOND01029264.1:33610-93715 GCA_014220965.1 Paragonimus kellicotti
CAAGGCTGTCTCCTTTCGCCTTTTTGTTCAATTTCGTCATAGACGAAATAATGGAGGACTGTCTCCGGCACTCAAATGATGTCGGCGTGGACCTCCTACCTGGTGAAAGACTGACTGATCTTGATTATGTTTGATGATAAGGTATTGCTGTTTGACAACTTTCAAGCGGCACAAACAACACTGGACGCTATTTCGGTTCTGCTAAGTACTTCGGAATGCGCTTTGCAGCCTCAAAATGCAAGTGCTTCTGCAAGATTGTTGTGATCAATGAAGTACATGGAGATTGTTGACGGTTTGTATTACCTGGGAAGCTGCATCAGCGGTGGCTGGGGGGTGTAGGGATTGAATAGAAGCGAGTATCTCCAGGCTATGGCGGTGGTTGCTAATCTGAGACACCTGTTGGCGAACAGAGAGTATTTCCCTAAAGCTTAAGGGTCGTGTATGTCAAACAACAGTGAGGGCCGTATTACTTTACGGCAGCGAAACCTGGCCACTCAGGGTAGGACGTGGACTGTCTCCAGGTATTTGACCACCGGTGTCTGCGTTCAATCGCTCGTATCGGTGGGCACCAAGCGAGTAAGCAACGAGGAGGTTAGGAAGCGGGTGTTTGACACTGATTGTCAAACGAGTTCTCTTGTTCAGTCGCTCATTTGCACAGACTGAGATGTTAGGTCATGTGCTAAGGATGCCAGATAGTCGCTTGCCACACCGAGCCCTGTTTGCGGACGTTGCGGCCGACTGGCGCAAGGTGCGAGGTGACAGATGAATGACCTGGCGTAGACAAATGAAATCGTTCACGAAGGTGCTGATCACTGTAGGTCGGGTTCGTCTCCCGGGCTTGGGCTTTTGCGACTGCTCACATAGTCGGTGGTTGAGACATTAGGTGAGATGGCGGTGATCGAGCTCAGTGACGTGAGATGTTGTCGTTGTTTGGCCAGTTGTCTGTGAAGTGAGTGCACTTAATGTTGCGGGCAGTGAAAGCCGTAAGGAAGCTGTCTTGTTGATGACGTCTTAATTTCATTTACAGCTCGGTTGTTTGTTTGCAAGGTGTAGGCGCTTGATGTTGTATGTTTGAATATAGACGTAGCTATTTTTTAGTAGTTAGCTCCACTTCCCCTCCCCTCCTCTAGGACACGGATGATATGACTATCCTCAAGACTGTAAGCCAATCGGCAGTATCTGCGTAGATGCTGTTCGTTCACTGGTATATACCAGATTCACTCTGCCTTTCGGTGGGAGGCTACTTCATTGTCAAACACAAACTGGCGTATCTAGAGTAACAGAAACGGAAGAGCTCTACATCCACTAAAGTGCGCTTACCACCTGTTCATTACCCCCATCTGCCGGACGACATTGAAGCATAAGCACGACGCCTCGTGTAGTACGACTGCTTGTTCTGCTGTCAACCACTGGACTTCTATGTGGTCACTCGAATTTCCTGACGTTTGCCGGAATATTCTATCTGGCAGCCCGTATACTTGAGTACGACGGACTGCACGTTTTGAATTACGAAATCAACTGAGAGAAGATCATAAAGCCAGGTGAACGCAACGCGCTATGGAAATTGGACGTGACTCTGCTGCCGGTAGTTCTCGAAAGCTTTTCTATCTCATCCGAGCAACAGATAATACGAAGTCGGGCGTGATCGAGACAATTTGCGGAGTCACTGATAAGCCTATCTATAGCCTAGAACGACGCTTAGGATATTGGACCGAGCACTTTCAGTGGCAGTTCAACTGGTCACCCGCATCGTTGAATGCGTCTTCTGGCACGTCTTGGGTTCATTGGCATGTTGACGTTTCTCCATCTTCGGAAACAGGAGTACCACGTGAGACCAAATTGTTGAGACGTCACAGGATAACCGATCCAGAAGTACTTGTCGGGGAAGAATCCCATTCCCCGAAATTTCCGTTTTATTTGCTTTTGGAAAGGCCTACCTCACTACTGATTGAAGTGACCGTCATAGTCGACACGGTCATGTGGCACTTCGTCCTTCACGAGCGTTATCAGCCTTTGTGCCAATTTCTGGTACCCCGCCAATACTCACATTCTTCAATTGGGGCATAACTGTACTATCAGGGTCTCTGGCTCATCCTTTGATCTTGATTTCTGATTGGTCACAAACTCTTCAATTATTATCTGGTTTGTGACCATGTTGTCTTCGGACTGAGTGACATAAAAAGAGTTCTGTCCGGAGGCCAGTCTTTTTTCTGTGTTCATGCTTTAGACTCGGGTAGTTGGGTTGGCCGGGAAGTTACGAATTAGTCGTGTATACTCCGTAGTCCGTTGTTCATTAGTGTTGAACGTCGTTCCGTTATCCGCCGTTTCAGTAACTGTTCTGTTATCTGTTTACACGCACGCAGGCCGCAGATCCAGTTACAACAGAGCTCTTTCCTGCTTCCCTTACAGATATAGGCCTTGATTTTGCCAAAAGGCTGGTCAGCCTATTCCAGAATATCTGCAAGAGTGAGGTCGTCCCAAATGGCGGGTTTTACTGACATCACCACTTCGTATGCAAGTCACTGAAGAATTAGCCTGGTTCCTATTGCGTCAAAGCATCATGCAGCTATTGTACTTAGCAGACTAGGCGAAACGCGCGAACAACATGTTTGTGAGCAGCAAGCTAAGTTTCTCTCTCGCTGTGACTGTATTGATCACACCTCCACATTAAAATGCGTGAAAACCGCCATTCATATAGAAGGCCAAAATCCGACGTCTTCTAGACATCAGAGGAAGCTTTGATTCAGTTGACACAGCCCTACTCTGGAATAGTCTCCGAAGAAGTATGCCAATATCATAAAAGAAACTTACCGCCAGATTTCGAGCCAGCTTAGGAATTATGACAATGTATCGCCGATCTTCAGCATCACAAATGGAGTGTAACAAAGTTGTCCAGCTTCCCATTTCTAATTCCACTTTGAAGAAGACAAAGTCCCAGATTGCGCTCTGACGGACTGCGAAGAGGACGGTGTGGAAAGACTCTCAAGCACTAGATATCCAAGAGACATTGCTAAATTTGCGAGGGTCCGGCGGGAACCCAGAACATCCTATACAGATTAAAGACATTGGTTCATCAGCTTGACTTGCACTTTACACCTTCTAAGTGCAACGTGCCATTGTCATATTGACAGGATTCTGCGCCTGATCTCATCCTTGGTGGTAAGTCGTTCAGGGTAGTCGAGAAATTAGTGTAGCTTGAGAGCTGCCGCTGCGCCGGTGCAATATTTGATGAGAACGCAAAACATAAAGCTACAGTTCGGATGGCATTTGTCAACTTACGCCATCTGGGGTACAGCATCACCCCAGTTTTCCAATGAAAGGCCGTGTGTACAATGTTACCGCGCGAACTACCTTATTGTACGATTGCAAAACCTGGTGCATTCGCGTAGATGTTCGTAGAAATTCCGACTGTCAGTGAACGAAGAGTCTTATTACGCCGCTGCAAAACCTAGCATATACAGGTGGGAGATGCGTCTGTTTTCGGCTACCGGTGTCTTCGAAGCAGTAGTGGCGTGTGGTGGGAACACTGGGTCAGTAATGACGAAATCCATCAACGTGTCTTGGGTACAGGTAGACGCTGTCAACCACTGATCATAAAGAGCTTGTCTCACAGGATTCGTTGGTATGTTTGCATTTTATGAACGCTAACTTACAGCTAGCTGCGCCATGTCTTTCTTGTGAGTAGTGGGTTAGGATGGAAGCGGTAAGCTGACGGCTAGTGTATGACTCGGGTTCAGAGTATGAAGATGGTGGCATTGAAGGTTGCTTTAGTAGGAGGTGACCGACTTCCTGACTGGGTCCAAAGGAAAACGACTGAGGACGCTGTTTAATACGACGAAGAAAAGTCAGTGATAATCATGTTGGAAACCTCCGCGCGAATCACTGAGATGCGCTCTTCTTTTCCCTCAATGTCCCTCTCTAAACTGAGCTATTTTGGAGGAGGGTAGAGAAAAGGCGTTCACTAGGTACCGTTTATGGTGCACCAGTTGGTACCGGAAAGTTGTACGAGCATAACAGAATCCTTGATGAAAAGAACACGATATTGTAAGTCTCCCTGCTTACGATCGACACAAATCGCTTGTTGACACTATCTGCAAACTTGTTAAACTGATCTGCGCGAGTTTCATCGCAGTTCCTAAAGAGCAACCTGTCCATCATCAGCTTGTCCCATAAGACGGTTTGTGACTCGAATCACGTGCATGTGGCGCGGTTTCGGCTTGATAACTTGTAAGCAGTAGATCAATCAGTAGGGTGTGAGTTGCTGAAGGTATCACACACTGATACCCAGAGGAAAGAATTTAATCGTCTTTCTCTCAGATAGTCATTTTGCGTCAAGAAAGACAGAATACAGGACTGTCCTTAGAAGATGTGAGACAGGGTTTCACGTCGTTTAGTAGCAAATTGTGCGACAATAAACACACATACACACAAAAAAACACAAGTGTAAACGCGACTCACGAATCATCAAACGGATCGTTTAGCTGGACATCTTCGTCCTCGAACCCAGTGTCGTCTGCATCGCTATTCACTTCGGGGGACTGCGGTCCGCATTCCGAAGTAGAAAGGGAATCGGGCAGAGGCTGCATGAGTGGAAATAAAAAGTTGAACCATCAGTCATTTTGTGAACAAAAGATCAAACAAATACAACGAAAGGAGTTGTCAAAAGTGTCACACTTCAAACGCAAAAACGGTTAAGTTTTGCTTTCAAATCGCCACCAAGTATGGTAATGTTACCGATGATGAGATAACAAACCATAAACAGAAAAGACTGATAAAGTTTTTTTTTTAAATGGTCGTCAAATTAAGCAAATTGCGCAGATCACAATGAAATCTCCGGTCAAAATAGATTCAGAGAGAGTTAATAACGCAGTAGTGACAAGGATATGTATCATAGACGCATTCTGACGGGCGAAACTCAAATATGGTGTTTCTTTTCGAAAGTAGCTGGCTAGAAAGTCAACGTGAATGGGAAATGTGATTCAAAAAGAGTAGGTCTACCTCTCGTGTAATGCAATGGAGAAAAGACATTCTCAGGTAGTCACGAAAACAGTTAGTGAAAAGAAAAGTGAAACGTCCTATGATGACAAAGTGGTGACGAGTTAAAATTCAGAACCCTAACGCTTCCATCTAGTGAATCAAAGCAAGAACAATACAAACTAAACTGTGTAGGAACACAAAACAAGGTGATCACTTGCTTTCGATCAAACCTTATCAGATTAGTCGTGAAACATCTAAATAAAAACAGCCACAAACAAGCTTTGGATTGGTCAAAATACTAAGCTTCGTATGTGACAGTTTTTATTTTGGTGCTTTATAACTGCAACGGTTGATGAAATTGTATTAAAGGCACGTTTATTACACTTCGTGTTCTATGAATCAACAGGAATTTTCGAGGTGATCAAACTGTTTTATTTACCGAAAGATAAAAATTCGGCATTGTTATGTGCACGACTGATAAACTAAATAACAACATTCTGAAGAAGGACAGAAGAGTGCTATGCCTGAACAATGAAGGAAAAAACTACCAAAATGACACAGCAATTGTCACGTGAGAAGCTAACACAATGAGGACAGCTAAAGCAACTTATCTAGACGCGCAGCAATAAAACGAACTAAACAAACACCTATCGAAAAAAAGGTTATACAAGAGGTCCATCTAAATGATAATCATAAGGAAGAACCAGTAAACCAGGAGATATCTTTTTCAGGGTTGCGCAGGCGAAGAGTGGCAATGTTAGCTATCTGCATATGGCTGCAAACTTCACACTTAACTGACAGACTAAAATGTTTGAGCTGGCGCGAATGTTTCGAACTGCCTACGAAGCCTCAGAGAGAAGGACCAAAAGATCTGCATATTACTAGTCTTAAAGTCTATTACTTGGAAAAATTAACAGGCCCATATGTTCACCGTCACTCGAAGCACTCTCCAAGATTTCATTCAATACTAAATGGAACAAGAACGAAGACGTTCGGCCACTCTGCCATATTCAACTTGAGGTACACAGATAAAACCACCATAAGCACTAATTAAGCCGGAAACCTGACAACAGTGCGTCAGAAAGATACGACTATATCTCTCGGAAATCACTTCATGCAACAAAGTAACTAAACACAACTCTGTCTGGAAAGGGTTGTTTCTTTTGCATGGATGGCGTTATTCAAGCGTTTAGCGAGTGAAGATGAGATCGATGCATCCACAACTCAGTCTTTACCTCATCGGTATGCTGCTTCGCATTACTTTTAATCTAAGAAAAACAGGAAGAATGTGATTAAATGAAACGGAAGTGAACTAATCCTTCGACGGTTATTGCATACGTTAAGTGAACCCGCCTTTAGAATATTGACCACGTTAGATAAGCTCCATTCCGTTGAGAAGAATTGATAACGCAGGATATCCAGAGGTCTACCGTCAGTTCCTTTAGCCTAGGTATACAACTATTATGCCATGATGCGTTCGCTGCATTCGACATGGAAGGCCACATGTGGGCTGGATATCGTCGTCAGGGTCACAAGCAAAGAGGTGCAGACATGACTTGAACCTATAAGTGTGTGACTGACAGGCCAGCGTTGCTACCCATGACTTATCGTAAGTTCCTCAAGTACTGATGCCAGCTTCCTCACTGGAAATTGGCTTCCATTGTTGAAAAGGGAGTTTAATCGAGCAGAAGAGAGACATACATTGTGGTATTTTAACATTTCGTTTAATCCAATCGGTCTCAAATGTGAAACGTGCAGTCTACATTATCACAAAAAAAATAGAAACAAACGGTAGCTAGACACACACGAAATCACACCAAGTATGGCGTAATCAAGACCACGGAAACCCGATGGATTGCCTCAGCTACTTTTTTTGCACAAAACCCCGGCTGAGAAGTTCGGATAAGCATTGCTTCGCCAATGACCGGCAATTTTGGGTTTCGATTGAACAGTAGTATCACGTTGCACAGCCTGCGATGGTTGGGTCACGTACTCCGCACGCCACCTGAGCGTCTACCCTACCGGGCATTATATACTGAGGTCACTAATAGTTGGTTGAAACCGCATGGTGGTCAAGCAACAACGTGGTCACGATATATCACGACCCTGACTAGTCCACTGAGTAAAGTTGGCAGGTGTCGCCTGCCTGGCTAGGGTCCTCGTGATCACTCAAACCTCTGGTTAGAGACACTATCCGAGATGGCGGCGTGTCGCAGTCAGTGACGTACCTGCATCCATACCATTTCTAGTTCTTCCGCTTAGACTTCTTTCATTAATTTCCAACCGTCTTACTAGTGTCTTCTTCTGGGATATTCCACGTCACTGTTGAGATGAGCAGCAGCCCGAGCCACAATACTTTTTGGTCAGGTTCATGGCTGCTATGATGATAATGATGACCCGTTGTAGACGATTATTTGTATGTCTAGTCACTGTTTTTCTTTATTCGACAGACGTATATAATCCACACGTTTTACGTTTGCGACTGGTGAGAGTAAATGAAACGTACGCAACACATCTTCTATCTGATCTGATGAAATGATTGAAGAGTTGCAAATTTAATTGTCGAATGTTTAATGATAGTCCGATAAACTGATCTTCTGCGAAATGCTAACTGCGGCTGAGGAAGAAACATCATTGATGACAGAAAACGAGATCAACAATGTTGATAACAGTGCGGTCGTAAAATGTGACCTATCCGGAATGTTTACCAAACCTCGTCTAAACCGAGAAAGTACAATTACTTCACGTGTAATTCACCTCAATATTTTTTAAACATTACTGTGATATGTTGCTTACTCTGAAACATACGGTACATAAACAATCACACGCGATGATTGGGATACATCTGTTGAGGATCGTAAGCAAAAAACCTGAAATCTCGGTCATCGTGGTAGGGAAGGTTATTGCTCTACAGTCACCAGCTCAGTCAGCATCGGCTGAATTGAGGGAAAGTGAGCAGTTTTACAGATAAGCAACTTTACACTTCAGCACACGGTATTTAAAAACTTCAGGGAAGATAAACCAATGAAGCTCAGTGAACGGAGTGCAGTTGGAAGAGGGTCAAAAACGACACGAGTTCGCCACGTGGACGTACTTATAAAGCTCAGAGCAGTGGAACGCGACAGGTTGTATCATGCTTCAAGCTGACATTAATAAGTGTTTGCGTGAAGCAGAAGCACAATCCAAAAGTTGGACGCAAATGTGTGACATTCAATCCTCAAGAGTTGTACACACAAGTACTGGCTCAGTTAGATCAAGAAGCCGTTCAACTAGGTTCAAACACTCACCAGGTCAGGATTAAAATCGGGACACAATGTGTTCAGTTCAGGCGGACAGTCGACGTGCTTGTACCGACACAATTGAGTGACCAACATTTTCACTTGTCGATCAAGCTGAACAATCGGGAGAGATCAACGCGGTTACTTGTAAAAACGAGTTAAATACCGTATAATTTACAGGTTCTGTATTCTGAAGCTGATCAAAAATTCGTGTGATCAACGGGTCGTCTGAATCGGAAAACCAAATGGGTGGGGACCGAGGGTAGGTGCCCTGAAAGGCAGAACGGAAAACGAGTTATGAGTGAGTGGTCAAGGTTGAGAAAGTTAATGCCAAGTTTATAAATGAAATACTTATCGACAGGCAAAGTTGTTCCCGTGGAAATTTATCTGGCTATTAAGAGCAACGCACAAGAGTGGATGCCACTGCAACTTGCTTCATGTTGACGTCAAAATGAGTTCACGTTAAGCACGACTGAATTATCCCTCGCATACAAACACTAAGTCACATTCGCAGTGATTGAGTGCGAACCATTCTGGCCCCCTACACAAACGTATACACACACGTGGCTCTGAATCTGATATTACGACTGTTTCAAGGTGCAGGGCGTCCCAACATTGGTCAGGAGAAATGCGTGGGAACGAAGAGGAACGCAACTACTTATGTCTAAATTGTGTCGCTATTTTAGTAGTAAAATGAAGCATCGGTGCAGTTTTTTTCGCTTCACTACTGGTGAGAAACATCTCTCCAAATCAAACTCTATCGGAACCGTGATAATCCGAAGCAATTAGTCGAATGCGGAGTACTTCACACTGATGAGACAGTCTACGGTTGCAGGTTTTCTGTAAAAGCGAGTAGAAATCCTCAGCAAAAAGGTGTATCGTGTCCACGAAAAGGTGACGAAGTTGTTCAAGCTCATCAGTGGTCACTGTACACAATAAACACCAAAAGACTTCTCATCTATACTCCGCGATCCCATGAAAAATAGAGGGCAGCGAACAAGCTCGTACTCAGTTATTCGTCATCAGGCTAAATACATCACAATTTATATAACAATTTTACAAGAGAATAATTAAGGAAATAAACGTTAAATTACATGTTCGTTTTACTTCCAATCCAGTTTTGTGCCCACGCCCAAAAAATAGAGTGCATGCTTCTGCAGCCTCGTTCTGTGTATACTCATTGACTGGTTCCCCTAGAACTAGTTTTTGGCCGCGCGATCGGACGTTTATTTGAACGAGTCCATGAACGACACTCAGCTTGGCTCAACAGTGGAATAACGAAATCAGTCAAGAGCGTCATTTTATCACACCAGCTGGATTCGAATCACTCTGTCATTGTGACGGACGCATTTCACCAAATCTCTCGTGTTGAGGCTACTCAGTCGAGACCAGCGAAGCGAAGAACTCTAATCATGGCGGAAGCTATTGGAATTCGTTTGTACAATCCACCCTGTGAGCCCAGAAACATTTCGTTCAGTCTTTAGAACTGTCTTGGCCAAGCCTCCACTCTGTTACCCTGTGAAGACTCACTGTTTAAGTGAATAATTGGTTACAGTTTTACATTGATTTAGCTGATCACACTAACCATCCGTTGTCCGTTTACCCCCTCGATTGATTCCCCTGTAAAATTGTGATACATTTAACCAAACAATGAGTCACTGGACACAAGCTTGTTCGCTATTTTTCATAACTATGCTGGAAATTTTTACGGGAGTTAAAGTAGAGTTGTTTCAAACGTGATGTGAAAAATCAGTGACTAAGTAGTTCATATAATTATTCCAACTACAAGCTGCGCAGTCTGTACCTGCGTCGATTTAATGCGTACGATAAAAATGGAGAGAAGTGAAGAGTGACAATGGGAAACACAAATGGTAAACTAACTAGAGTAGCGGTAACTTAAAGAAATGCAGAGGGGAGGGGAATGCAGTGCAATCGAATGTCAAACGACCTAGATTCTGTACTCAATGACACTGGATTATATCGTACGAGAGCGAGTATAATTTGATTCACAAGGCTACATGTGTGAGACTAAAAAAAAATAACAGAGAGAATGGTGGGGCTTACTAGACAAAATGTGCCGCCTAGATGAAATGAACTGAAGAAATAAGCCATGTAAGTCAAACAATGTGACAGGTGAACGGTAAGCACGTTCACAAGTAGTGGTGTTGATGGGGCCGTCGCATGTGGTACCTGAAATGGTAGCTCACTTGGCTAGTAACGTCGCTGACTTCGCTACAGCATGCCCAGTGCCTCTCGACGTGTCAATGGAATTTCATCAAACGGACCAAAGCCAGATAAAAAACCAGGCAGTCGAAATGCCATAGAACGTCCGTTCAAATTAACTCTGTATGGCCTCCAGAACAAGGGGGCTCAGATCTATAAAGGTAGCTGGAAGCATTGCTCACGGGAACCTAGGTTAATGAAGTCGCTCTTGGGACCACTCTTCAGTCCTACACATACGAACCGTCGACAAACTAATCGTACACCTATTGCGTTAAAACTGTTTGTCATTATTATTCATCGCTGACCAAACGAAAAGCATCCGAAACAAGCACACGAACAGCCGGCTATATATTTTGAACTGGTTATGATCATATTGACCATATGTCTGTGTATTGACAGAGGCCCGAATAGTGAAACTCACAGATAAGACAGCGCGTTGCTAGCTTCGTGTGTACCAAGGAGAACACTGGTTTAGATTAAACACTTACACGCTGGGGTAGTAAAAGGAAAAACACACGAGTAGTTGAACACCCACTGACGCGGGTACAAAGCCTGTGAAAATAGCAGACAAGCGTTCTTCTGGGTCGGTTATCCTGTGACGTCTCAACAATTTGGTCTCACGTGGTACTCCTGTTTCCGAGGTGGAGAAACGTCAACATGCCAATGAACCCAAGACGTGCCAGAATACGCATTCAACGATGCGGGTGACCAGTTGAACTGTCGTTGAAAGTGCTCAGTCCAATATCCTAAGCGTCGTTCTAGGTTACAGATAGGCTTATCAGTGACTCCGCAAATTGTCTCGATCACGCCCGACTTCGTATTATCTGTTGCTCGGATGAGATAGAAAAGCTTTCGAGAATACCGGCAGCAGAGTCACGTCCAATTTCCATAGCGCGTTGCGTTCACCTGGCTTTATGATCTTCTCTCAGTTGATTTCGTAATTCAAAACGTGCAGTCCGGCGTACTCAAGTATACGGGCTGCCAGATAGAATATTCCGGCAAACGTCAGGAGATTCGAGTGACCACATAGAAGTCCAGTGGTTGACAGCAGAACAAGCAGTTGTACTACACGAGGCGTCGTGCTTATGCTTCAATGTCGTCCGGCAGATGGGGGTAATGAACAGGTGGTAAGCGCACTTTAGTGGATGTAGAGCTCTTCCGTTTCTGTTACTCTAGATACGCCAGTTTGTGTTTGACAATGAAGTAGCCTCCCACCGAAAGGCAGAGTGAATCTGGTATATACCAGTGAACGAACAGCATCTACGCAGATACTGCCGATTGGCTTACAGTCTTGAGGATAGTCATATCATCCGTGTCCACGACTGACTTGGCGACGAGGTTCGCCAGGTGGTGCATTGACGTCCAGAACGCTGAAGGTTGGTAATGGTTCAACAACCTTTCATTGTTGTCTGTTTGACAAGTATCTTAAGCATGCTGGTCACCCACATCACGCCTGTCAGTACTTAGTCTGCCTACCTGCCCGTTCAAGTCTTCTGTCAGTGCTACAATGTCCGTGCACCACGCGACGTGCAGAAATCAGTGAGCTGGTGAAGAAATTCTCTTTGGCTGTATCTGGGCCCTACTCCGTGGGAGCATATGTCACAATACCCGATGAACAGCCCTAACTATACCTTCGAGTCTGACAGTTCAAAGACAGTTGCTGACCGGGTGTCTAGTCATACAGTGCTTTTGTGTGTGTGCACGTAAAGCAATTCCAACATCGGCTTGACGGGTGGCTTGAGTCGCAGAGTCTCCAGGTAAGTGCACATTGTACAAGCATAATAAGGCGTCGACGGAAATTGAATGTGTAGTGTTGCGCTAGAACTTTGAGACCGTGTTTCAGCAAGACAACAATCATTGATGATGAATGTCTTTAATGTATCTGGTTTGCGTGGATCAGGCAAAGGTATCACCCTAGTGTTGGCTCATCATCATTCTGTCTAAGGCTTCCGTTGCGAGCATCAAATGATGCAGGTCACAGATTTGTTCAAAACGAGACAGATTGGTCGCCAAATAAGGGATCGTTCAACAAACGAGAGGAATACGTGACAGAGTGGCTTGGTGCAGTAGAATATGACATGAGGGAAGGTCTGTCGAAGACATCCAATCGAAAGTCGTATGACAAGAAACGGTGTTCGACTGTTGGTTTTGTCAGTTCATAATTACGAGTACAGGATACTTTCTAGTCCATAACAATCGGTTTTGTCCACCGTTCTTGTTGTGCCTATCCATTTTGGATATTTTGCTCGTCCCACACAAGGTGTGACTGAAGCAAGTTTTTCTTCGATTGCGGTTCTCACTCAGTTGATCTGCTCAACCAGATAGTCTAACATTTGTATGGTTGTTTTTGTCGCCTGCTTTTTTACTGCCGAAGGCCGATAATGTGGTTGGTGTGTACGCTCTTTGAATGTGTCCGACTTTTAAGGTCTCCGTATACCTCACATTAATGGAATTGAACAAGTCACTCTGTTTTTCCAGATTAGTGCGGTGATCATACACTTCAGTTGTTCGAGACGTTGTTGTCATCGTCCATTTTTATTTTACCGAGTTTGACTGCAGTGTCAATGTCAACTGAAGACCACGAAAGTGAGTGAGTAGGTGAGAACTGAATAATGTGCAATGCGATGTACGATAATACTAGAGAAATAATTATTTCTGTAAGCTCTACATTACACTCAATTGCGATATTCTCTCCCTGTTTTGGTGTTTCCTAATTTTTGTAGATGAGAAAAAAGTGTTTGTCACGGTGGCCAGAGAAAAACACCACAACAGCTTACATCTTTCTCGCCACCTATATCGGTTGGCCGTCGTATCTTGCAGTCAAAATCACCCTGCATATTTCGAGCCGACATAAGGATGCCGGGTAGAGCCATCAAATATCAAACTCTGTCAGTTCTTCCACGTTTTATGCCAAATCATGAACTGCTTATCGTGCAGTATTTTCTAGCCACACGAGAGGAATACGTGACAGACTGGCTTGGTGCAGTAGAATATGACATGAGGGAAGGTCTGTCGAAGGCATGTACTCCAAGGACCGGCGGTCACCATCAAGATCAGCATGAACAGCGTTACATGATTAGTTCGCAGTGATGTTTACAACCATGAAGAAAGTAAGTCCCCATCCCAAAAAGAAAAGGACGTAGATATTAAAAATAAGTGCGTGTGTATTACAACACCAAGGCGCTTATGTCTGGGAAACATACAACCGAACTATGTGTGAAAACGAGTCAAGACAGCTTCCTTGTGGTCTGAATCTCCTCGCGTTGTTAAGTATACTGACTTAACAGATATCTCGGCCAAAAAAAAACAATCAAACCGGTGATCCGTATTGGCCGCCGTCTCACCTAACGTCTCAAACTACCGACTCTGTGAGTCGCGAGGTCTCCAGTCTGTGAGAAGAACGCGACCTACAGTGGCCAACCTCTAGATGAACGGTTTCATTTATCTACGCCAGGTCAGCACCTTTCCATCTCGCACCTTACGGCAGTCGGTCGCCGCAGCGTCGGTACGGAGTGCTCGGTGTGGCAGACGATTAGTTGGCATCCTTAGTACATGCCTTAACCGTCTAAGTTTGTGCACATTTAATGACTGGACAAAGGAACTCGCTTGACAATCACAACCAAATACCCGCTCCCTAATTTTTTCGGTGCTCACTCGTTGACACCATCCAGTGCGAGGGATCGAACGCAGATATCGGTGATCAAATACCTGAAGACGGTTCACGTCTTCTACCTCGAGCTGTCATGTTTTTCTGTCATGAACTAATACAACCCTCATTGTCGCCTTATATATGCGACGCTTAGGCCCCAGAGAGATGTCTAGATTGATAAATACCTCTGGCGCAACTTCTCAATTGCAAAAACCTATCAACAACCTCCGTGACTTAGTTATCCAACAGTGAACCAGGAAACGGAAAAGTTTTGCGGAAGCATTTTGCAGTTGGAGGCAGCAAAGAGCATTTTGAAAATACATAAAAGAGCCCGAAGTAGCGTCCAGCATTGTCAGGGCTGCTTGGAAGTTGTCAAACAACATTTTGTCATCAGCATAATCAAGATCAGTCTTTCACCAGGCAGGAGGTCCACGCCAGCATCTCGTGAGTATCTCAAACAGTCCCTCATTATTTCCCTCGTCAAGAAAATTAGATAAATATGGTGAAAGTCTACAGCGTTGAAGTACACCGCTCTTGGCGTTAAAACTATGAGACAGTTCACTGTAAATCCTAATTTGAGCGGAAGTACGGGGATAAGGCACCAACAGTATGTTCACATACTTGTTAAGCACAGATCGATCTACTGAATTAAACGCAACTTGATGTATGTTTGAATACAGACGTAGCTATTTTTAGTAGTTAGGTCCTCTTTCCTTTGTTCCCTTTTTCTTTCTTCTCTCTTTCCATACAGGATTTGCATCTTTTTACGTGGTTGTGCGACAGTTTAGCATCAGTGGGAACCACTGATGTATTGCTGTCTATGATTATGATGGTTATGATGATGACGATGATGTGCTAGAAGTCAGTGATGAGATATTGGGATACATCTGCCGATATGCAGATGCCCGAAGGTTAGGTCATCGGGCATGCTTTCTAACAACACGCACAGAATGCTGATTAGACCGGTCGGTCGACAACCAAGCAGCGAATAGTAATAACCCGACTTATGGATAGAACTAGTTGCAACATCTTTTTATTTTATAGGGTTGATTTGGACGTTAAGATTCACCACATTGTACTCATAGACTTCCTTTTCAAATGCACGAAATCTGGACTTTCATGCATTGTTGTTGCTGCCTGACTTTCATCTACATGCACAATGAAAGCAACTTCTCGCCCATTGTCTTCTCAATAAAACTTAGTGAACGAGTGTAACAAGAAACGCACATTTAAAATGCCTGAAACTTTACTAGCCGTTGTGTTTTTATTTCCAACAAGCATCATAATGTCCTTGTTTGTCTCAGACGTACATACGTAAACATGACAACTAAACAGCGTTTCTCTAGTTTGTATCGACAGACTTTGCTAACTATGACGGTACTAAACCATCACTCGTTCGGTTTCAATCAAACAAGCCGGGCAACCACTCATTACGATCCACACACCAGCTTGACCGCGAGATTAGGATTCCATGTCATCAGAGACCTCGTGATGGTACCTTTGATTCATAGCGTTATCCGATGGCTAGTTCAAATAGGTGACAGCGCCAAGATCGCAGCTGCATACTTCAGAGGCATTGCACACGTTTTGTTCCGGGTCCAGACGTGTGTTTGCAAAAGTCGCTTGTTCATTTATTTCATCACTGCATTTGGGCGGTGAAGGCTGCAACGTCTGTCAGTTGTCTTGGTTTTACAGAATGAAGTATGCAACCACACGAAGAGCAGAAAGGTAAAAACGAGCGTACTGGAACAACCGCAACTTCGGATACTTCTCGGTTGTTCATGCCGTCGAAGGCTTGAGAGACCTCATCCTTAACCTCTTGTCTAGCAGTTGAACTTACAAGGTAACAGGACAGTTTTCTCTGGATCGACAGTCTGACCTGCGAGGGATTAGGAATGAAGTCCTATCTTGGGTACCGTACCCGGAACCAGTTATTCGAAAGTCTTACTTGGTGGTTGGAGGCTATCTCAGCCCGGCAGTGCAGTAACTAAAGTGCTGATGTCTGGTTCCTACTACTCGTGCAGTAAATATATTGAAAATTATACTAAGCCTCTAGGACGCTCTGTGGATTTTTCATCCGTGTTGGATAATACAACGACGGTCACAGTCAACCCTTATACGACGGGGTTGTTCTGTTTCTCAGGCTACGTTTTCAACTACCAGTTTAACACGGAAGACGGTAGTGTTATACCTATCAAAGTGATCTGGGTGCATACACATGGGCCATTTCTCATTAGTTAAACATTTCCGTAAAGTCACCTGTGTGACGTTTAACCCCATGAGTGTGTATTTATTACCTGACTATTCGTCTTTGGCCTGTTTGACATTGGTGCACTCAAATGGGCGGAAGCCCTAGTCAACATAGCTCTCTGGATTAGTGCAGTGCGCAAGTCTGCCCACGACGCAATGGTACCAGAAGAGGTTTCCTCTGGTGAGGGAGCTAAAGGTCGAGTTGTATACTTCTCCACTATCAGAAGTTAGCATCTTATTGACAGTGAACCTATGTGGGCTGGTGTCAGGTTGCACGGATGTGGAAGGGTGGCTATTGCAATTGTACGCCAGACGCGGTCTGTTTTAACCAAGCTGAATGGTTTTTCAATTGATTTGACCCAAACCATGCTAGATCTAGACATCGTGAGCGTTAGCGGCATGCTCAGTGCCGTCATTCTCCGACTCAGATCTGGTCTCAAATAGACCTATAAGTCCTTAGTTGTATTTGACGTGCCCCCACTCAAGACTCTCGTTCTTATTGAGGCACACATTCGGATTCACGTCATGCGTTGCTACGTTGTCGTTTTGTTCTTGCTTTCGACGGGCAACGGCCCGATCGACAGCAACGGGTGGCTGTTGGGAAATTGACCATCTCGTCAGTAAAGCATAACTATCAAAACTAGTCTAGAATACAAACTTGGAAGTTCTAATCCCGTAGGTCCTAATAGCTGCTGAACACAAACCTCAAGCGATTCATGATGAGGGTAATGTGGCAAGCAGCACGATGGTTCGTGCGTTAAACAAGCAGTGGATTTCAGAAAACTCCTTAGAGTTGATAGACGTCAGACGAGACATTCTTGCTGGCAGTTCAGATAACAAGTTAACGAGCGATATAAATACGAAGCTGAAACGTCGCCTAATCGCTGATCGTGAGGTTTGGTTGACGGAGAAAGCTAAGGAAATGGAGATCGCTCTTGCTTCAGGGAACATTAACAGACTCTTGTAGATTATCGGCGTTGCTGGTCCGAGGCGTTCGTCTGTCAATGAAGCTATCGGCGAAGAAGTGGCACACATTCACAATAAGTCTAAACGGTTAGAGCACCGGCCGGAACACTCGACGGTCAAATCAGCTGGATTCCTACTTACACTGTGTTGCCGCTACAAACCGCACTGTAGTTCCCTGTGGTAGATTAAAACCCCCAACACAAAAGTTGCAGTCTAAAAGTGATTTTTATCCTGAAACGCAAAAGAGCCGTTGTCAAATGACCTCGTACTGGCACTTGAAAAAATGTGTTTTGCAAGGTGTAGGCCCTTGATGTGGTATTTTGAATAAGACGTAGTTTTAAATAGTTAGATCCACTTCCCCCTCCCCTATTACTTATTTCTCCATAAAGTTTTCTTCTTTTCTTGTCCTTCGTGATGTGTGCAAAGTCAACATCAGTGTGAACACGATTAGTCTGCATATGATGATGATGAGCCGAGATCTATGACTCATGTTATGAGCTAGGCGGACAACGGAGAGCATCTCACTCTGTAGGGATCGATCGGTAGTAGTTATCATAGTCAGGAAGAAAGTCAGGGGCTCTTGCAAAAACCAGTGAGGTGCTTAGTTTGACCAAAATCATTACTAGGGTTCTAGCATCCGTTACACTTTGTTGATTCGCTGCAACTCTCGAGGCAGACAAGTCTTCCTCTCGAACGAAGGTATCTTGATCAAATGGTCACTCTTCCCTTAATTGTGGAACGGCATCATACGCACCGTTGACCAGTGGTTGTTATTTATCCTGACTATGCGGGTGCGTTTAATACATTGGATCGATGTGTGCTGAACAAGTAGATGGACATACTGTTAGCGCCTTATCCCCGTACTTCCGCTCAACTTAGGATGTACAATGAAGGCAGACTAAGTACTGACAGGCGTGATGTGGGTGACCAGCATGCTTAAGATACTCGTCAAACAGACAACAATGAAAGGTTGTTGAACCAATTACCAACCTTCAGCGTTCTGGACGTCAATGCACCACCTGGCGAACCTCGTAGCCAAGTCAGTCGTGGACACGGATGATATGACTATCCTCAAGACTGTAAGCCAATCGGCAGTATCTGCGTAGATGCTGTTCGTTCACTGGTATATACCAGATTCACTCTGCCTTTCGGTGGGAGGCTACTTCATTGTCAAACACAAACTGGCGTATCTAGAGTAACAGAAACGGAAGAGCTCTACATCCACTAAAGTGCGCTTACCACCTGTTCATTACCCCCATCTGCCGGACGACATTGAAGCATAAGCACGACGCCTCGTGTAGTACGACTGCTTGTTCTGCTGTCAACCACTGGACTTCTATGTGGTCACTCGAATTTCCTGACGTTTGCCGGAATATTCTATCTGGCAGCCCGTATACTTGAGTACGACGGACTGCACGTTTTGAATTACGAAATCAACTGAGAGAAGATCATAAAGCCAGGTGAACGCAACGCGCTATGGAAATTGGACGTGACTCTGCTGCCGGTAGTTCTCGAAAGCTTTTCTATCTCATCCGAGCAACAGATAATACGAAGTCGGGCGTGATCGAGACAATTTGCGGAGTCACTGATAAGCCTATCTATAGCCTAGAACGACGCTTAGGATATTGGACCGAGCACTTTCAGTGGCAGTTCAACTGGTCACCCGCATCGTTGAATGCGTCTTCTGGCACGTCTTGGGTTCATTGGCATGTTGACCTTTCTCCAACTTCGGAAACAGGAGTACCACGTGAGACCAAATTGTTGAGACGTCACAGGATAACCGACCCAGAAGAACGCTTGTCTGCTATTTTCACAGGCTTTGTACCCGCGTCAGTGGGTGTTCAACTACTCGTGTGTTTTTCCTTTTACTACCCCAGCGTGTAAGTGTTTAATCTAAACCAGTGTTCTCCTTGGTACACACGAAGCTAGCAACGCGCTGTCTTATCTGTGAGTTTCACTATTCGGGCCTCTGTCAATACACAGACATATGGTCAATATGATCATAACCAGTTCAAAATATATAGCCGGCTGTTCGTGTGCTTGTTTCGGATGCTTTTCGTTTGGTCAGCGATGAATAATAATGACAAACAGTTTTAACGCAATAGGTGTACGATTAGTTTGTCGTTGTTTTGTACGTGTAAGACTTAGATACATCTCGTCCATGATGTGAGAAAGTGTTAGACCAACGTCTGAAGCGTACGGATGCGCTCGTCGTAGCTACTGAAGTCAGCACACCTTTGTCTACGACTGAAATCCTGAAAACTCCCTGACATCCTCGCGGTTGTACAGTCAGACTGATCCACAGTAAACGGAATGCTTAGGCGTCCTTTCGGACACATGCCTTAATCCGATTGGGAGCCTCATGGTCGTACGGCTTCCATTCTGCTATCAGTGACAGCCCATAGGTTGAATTATCGCCGATCTCAAACGCCTGTCTCGTCTCGTGTTTTCTACAAGTAAAACAAAAACAGATATTTCCTATCTGAATGGGTTTGTTGTGACTTACAGATAAGGAAGCCGGATCCGCTAATATGTACGCTGTTTATTACGATAGAATTTTAAGATAAACCTTTGCAGCGCCGATCACCGCTCAAACCGTTTGTCTCTCTAATGATTTATGCTCAGCAGACACGTCTCCGCCGTCTGCAGCAGCCAAGTTGCGTAATTTCAAGGACAAATCACTCTGACAGGGTAGAGTCTTTCCTCTTGTTTAAGCTGAAGGTTTCGAACAGCTTATTAGCCCCCCGCACCATGCTGTCCACAGAGTCGCTCGAATAAGACACTGTTCCCACTCGCTTGAAACTGGTTAACCTAATTCCTATATACTAGGGTGGTCGCCGTAATATTCCTAAGATACAGGCTAACCGCTGCTCTTTCTAATGGACCCAAAGCGCTGAAAACACTTGAATATATAGACCCTTTGACTACTCATTTGCGGAAATTTTTCTTTCTAATGCTCAGCACAGTTTTAGTAGACGGTGCTCATGTGTAAAGAGTCTCTTGTTGGCCACTGATCAGTGGACACAGGCAGTGGATCACAGCATGGAGGTGGATGTTGTGTACCTAGATTTTGTTACACCATTCGTTTGGGTAAACAACGCTGAATTGCTCGACAAACTATAAAATCTTGGTGTGTATGGCCATCTGCTTCGGCGGCCCCGCTACAACTCTATTGATCGTTATTATCATGTTCACGAAAATTCTTGCTTCTCCGACTCCTATTGGAGCAACAGAGATGTTCCCCAGGACTCAATTATTGCACCTCTCTTCCTCATTCATATAAACAGTGTAACTTTTCTCAACTTCTCTACTGGTGACACTAAGCTTTAAGGCATCCCCAAAATCCTCAAAGATTCCAAACTTCAGAAAAGAAAGTGGAACATTCTATTTGCCTAACTTCAGAACAACCTTCATGATTTCTGTGTCGAGAAATGCAAAGTAATGTACCATCGGTACCCCTCTGGAGTCATTCACCATCTCAATGGCGCTACTCTTCAGCCCCTATCTACCGAGAAAGATATGAGAACATTCCTCTCCAATACTCTCTCCAGCCCACCGGACACCGAAGCTGATGCCAAGAAAGCCAGCAGGCCTTCCGTAACCTCCAAGCACATCTTTGGCTAGTTTTACCACGCGTTTTCTAAGGTTCACTACAACAGATGCAGTCGATCACATCTTGAAAACAACACTGTGACCTTGAGCTCCTTATCGCCAGGAAGATAAGGACCAGATCAAGGTTGTCCGACGAGGGAGCACAAAAGCCGTCCGATATATGCATATCATGCCCTACGAGGAAAGGACTAATTAACTTAATACGTAGTCGTTTTGGTTCCAAGGAGTGCAACATTTGTTGATTAGTTTCTCGATCGTCAAATACCCTGAAGAGATGCAGAACTTTACTTAGCACCTCTAGAAACATTAATTGGAGAGGCTTTGTTCTTAACCCAGAGTTTCAGCATAGTCGATGAGAATGTCGGCATAGGTTTCACTCCACGGGGCGTTTCTTCGAGATAGCATTTTCATTGTGGATTCTCTGTTAGCTGTCAGAGTTCGTTTGGATCGAGCTTTTCTGTTGCAGCGCAGACACTGCTACTGCTTTTGACTTAAAGTTCGTCATCCCCGGCCCCGTCATTAACTGTCTAGAGATATGAAACACTCAAAAACCCTCCTTCCTACTTCCATCATCAACGCACCGAACCCCTTCGGAAAAAACCCTTTCATTACAAGGCTGGACTATTAATGTGACGAAATATTGCAGGTACGTTCGCCAGGATTCATAAAGAGTGACGGACCTGGAAACTTGCGTTTTCGAGTAGTCCGGGTTTTGTATGACAGCTGATGATTTGATCACGGATAGCAGGTGAGTTGTGTGAAATCAGTAGGAACGAACTGTAATAGTACTGTGATAAAAAGAAAAAAATCCACAATAACAGCTTCAAATGGGACCAGAGTGAGCTGCAGATTCCCATATGCTTTCGAGATGGTTTCATCGAATATCGAATTTTTAGAGAAGAGAAGAGGGGGAGAAACGAAGATGAACAGAAGAGATATGTAATAAACAATGAAAGAGCCAACAAGATGTCCTAAACATCAACCATATTTTTGACCTTCATGAGGGAGGAACCAAGCATACAGCAAGCATCCATCAAACGGACAGAAAACGAACATGCAAGCAACAAACAAACCGGATGTTAACCAATCGTCGAAGCATCCGGTCCAAATTGAGTCCCCACGAAAGGCGACAGTTGAAACCCAATAAACTGCATGTCTTCGGGTCTTTTTGATGAGCTTATCCGGTCTCCGTTTGGATGACTGAGTACTAATTGCCTGCACTACCGTTTCCGGTAGCAAGTTCCACGGGCGACAAACACGCACAGGAAAGCGATGCTCTCGGTGCAGAAAACGTGGACGATGCCGGTTTAACTTTATCGAGTGATCACGCAGGTTGTGTGTGTGGGGGGGGAGGGAATTGTGAACATGTGTCGATTTCAGTGAAACTCATTGTGGGAGGCTCTTGTGGAGGAATATCGAGTCCCCCACATGCTCACCGGCATTCAAGACTAAACAGGTTCAGCGTACGGAGTCTACCCAAGTAGGATTCTTGAGACAATCCGTGTACGCGTTTTGTGGTCCTACGTTGAGCCCTTACTAACAAATTGGAGCGACCTGGCGATTTCACTGATCTGCCTGCAGTATGATGTGTAACATAGTTCTAAAACTCATGGTCACATACTGTACCTAGGCTACTAAGAAAGTTTGCATGATGTATTCCGTCCGATTGTTTGTCCGCAAGCTATGTGATTGTATGGTGCGAGCCTGAATTACACATATTTTCGATTAACTAGCTCGTCAACAGTCGGCCTCTAACCTTCCTAGCTAAACTGCATGTCGACGCTGATCATAACGCTATAAGAGACCACTTGTGCATTCCGCCCAATAAGTATTCGATCTCTATTCTCAACCGCTTTTTTGCATTTCACGTCTGGTGAATTCGTATCTGGGAGAAATGACTTAGTGAGCATGCACCAAACCCTGCATTCGCGATCAAATCGTTATTACCTCTGTATCTAGGAGCGTAGACGAGGGTCACAACGACCAACAAGGTCGTCAATGAATAGAAAAGCGTCGGAATTCGCCAATGTTAACAAACTACGAGCAATACTCCAGTAGGTCAGTGCGCTTTCGGACCTCCTAGAAATGCCTTCATTGATGTTCGGGGATAAAATTAAAATGTGATAGGTGGTGGGAAATTCAGGAGGTCCGGAAGCTCTGCGGAATGTCCTGAACCAGCTTTGGACGAGGTCAACAGCGTGACTGCTGCCAATAAGTGAAAAATGCACACTTACGTATTGGCTCTACTGCTAATGCTACACTCATGTACACACTAGAAATGGAGCTGCCTGTTGTGGATCAGCAGGTGGGCCTCGGTTTCATTATTTTCGGCGACTTCAAGACCGGCAGTCAGTGGCACCAGACTGCCAGCAAAGGGTTCCGTGTGCTGTGGGTGGTTCGTCGGGCCTTCGGGATGTAAACGGACGACATGTTTTGTAAGTTCTTCACCGCGTTTGTGAGACCTCGCCTCGAATATTACGTCCGAATAGGCTCGCCAAGTTTATTGCGTGGTGAGACAGTACTGGTGAGGGTTATGCTTGTGGTTACCTGCCTGGTGCAAGGTTTGAAATGACAGTCATACTCACAGACATGGCAGACTGGGGATGTATTCGATGTTGTATTAACGAGCACGAGATGACCTGATCCTAATTTACCGTGTATTGCCCCGGGGCATTGGTGCTGATCTCTTTGGGCTTCTTATTGCCGGCACGGAGTCAAACTTGCAACAGATATCCTCTAAAGCTAAACCCCGGTCTGACCACATAGGGCTAAATCTCGTCTGTCTCGGAGCATCACAGACCACTGGAACACTCTTCCAGGGTATGTAATGCTTTCAGGATCAGTAGGAGATTTCGAGCGTAAGCTTGTTGCGCTTGGGTCGCAGTTTACTCCTTCCATCTAGTACTCATCTCTTGTTTCATATTATG
This sequence comes from Paragonimus kellicotti, assembly GCA_014220965.1. Classification (NCBI taxonomy): domain Eukaryota; kingdom Metazoa; phylum Platyhelminthes; class Trematoda; order Plagiorchiida; family Troglotrematidae; genus Paragonimus; species Paragonimus kellicotti. The sequence continues at coordinate 57,493 of LOND01029264.1, forward strand.
TTTACTGCTTGAAATCTGTTTCCTCGCATGCTTTCATTGATGGCCTTCGCCAATAACTTCTGATTCATCCAGTTTCATACACTGTCCCGTTCACATTGGTTTATTTTTCAATCACGTGACCTGTATAGTGTAGATTGCTGTCGGTCTCGTGGACATTAATGGCTGACTCGTGGTTGGATTCATGAGTACAAACCCAGTTGACTCAGTTTATATGGCTGTATCCAATTTCCCGCCCCGGTCTCAATGACGTTCACCTGTAGCAACAACCACGGGAAATACTTCTAAAGCTCCGGACCCACCTGAATATGAATATAATGAATAGTAGGACATTAATACATTTATCAACAAACTAAAAAATGACGTCTGCAGTGAAAACTTTTCCAGGAGCCGTATTAATATCTCTCGACCAACATAGCACACTGTAAACAACTTACCAAAAGACTTCCGGTTATTTCCAAAGTGAATTGACCGTAGATAAATTTGCAGGAGAGCTCATCGAGAGTACATGAAATTATCCTGAACACTTTGTGTTTGTCATTAAAATATTGGGTGAGTGCTTGTTGATCGTCTTTGAGTTTCCTTATGCATGACATGTCAATCCGCAACCCAGCTGAGCACAGATGAAACTGCACCGCAAACTTTCAAAAAACCGCCTGGTCTTCAGCGATTCAGCGATTCAGCGATTGATACACGCGTTCGAGGCAGTGGCCCAAAGTACCCGAGTCCAGTCGGTTTTTCTTGCTCAGTGTCACGCGGGCTTTCGTTGCTCTAAAATGCAATCATTGAAAACAGGGTGTAGCACCGCTTCTTGGGATTACAGTAAATACCAAAAGAGTAAGGTTACATGAATAATGGACATTTTCGTAAATGAGAATCAAGCAGTGCTTCAAAGCGATCTCTAGAAGTGCTGCTAACGACCTCAGACGGAAGACTATTCCAAAGGTTAATAACCCTGTAAGAAAAGAACTGCTGCTAAGGAAGGTCCGAGGACGAGCTTAAAGCTTCCTGTTGTGTCCTCGCCGGCCGTCATCATTCGCTATGACAAGTAATTGTCGGGGCTACTCTGAAGATAAGTGTGAGAATAAATACACGCGAGTCGTCGAAATTCAAGTGGATATAGATCAAGAATTTCAAGTCGAGACTCGTATGCGACATTTTTTAAACCCGTGACTAGTTTGGTAGCCGCGCGCTGGACACGCTCCACAGCTAATATGTCTTTCTTCAGGCCGGTATACAAGACATGATTGGCATACTCGAGAGAGCGGTCTTTTATAGATTCCGTAGAGGTCTGAAATGCACTCTTGTCTATGCGGGGAAAGTGCGCTTAATCATCCTAAGATCGGCAAATCCCTTTTTTGCCGCCATCTCATGTGATAGGCGAAAGATAAGTTAGACGACAACCAGATGTCCAGATCTTTCTGCAGATCTATTTTCATGATATCTACTGTGCCGAATGCACTATGAATCACGAAGGCATTGCCAGAGTCTCCACCGAGTGACATGTGTGCGCATTTATTGTCATTCAGTGGGGACTCCAATCGTCTGGCCAGCGCTTAATGCGTCAAGATCAATCTGTAATGCACTGGATCAGTGGCATTCCAAATTTTTAGGTCATCGGCATATAGGAGGGCGTTACTGGAAATATTCTCAGGAAGGTCGTTATGTAGATCAGGAATAACAGAGGACCTAGCACTGACCCTTGAGGAACTCCCGCAGAATGAAAGAGGGGAGGAGGATCTGATCCGTTTTTAACTCTAAAATTCTATTATCGAGAAAAGAGGCAATCCAGCGAAGAACCTCTCTTGAATACCATAGGCTTCCAGTTTGTGTTTCAGAGGGCCGTGTGGACACGGTCGAAAGCTTTGGCAAAAGTCAAGAAGATATACATCTGAGATGAGCGATTGTCTTCGGCCTCCGTCAACTATCCACGAAAAACAAGCATATTCGTTATGCACGGCGGTTAGGGAGAAAGCCATGCTGGGTGGAAGAGAAAAGGTTGTTTGTCGAGAAGTGGTTGAGGATGGAACGCTTTAATAAGCGCTCCATTATCTTGCATGGAATGCTAGTAAGCGTGATTGGCGGTAGCTAGTCGGAGAGTGCCGGTCTCCCGCTTTCAATATGGGCGTGACCGTCGCCTCTTTCCATGCACTAGGGAGAATGCCAGCCTGAAGTGTCTGTCTAAACAACTTATAAAGAGGTTCTGCCAGATAGCAGCTGCTTCCTTGAGAATCCTGGGATGGATCTTGTCAGACCCATTGCACTGTATGAATAACCCTGAATAGAAGGTCTTCAACATCTAGCAAGAAAATCAGTGGTTACCATTGTTGCTGGAAGTTCTGAACGGTAGGACGGGGCCAATCCGTCGTGAGACGTTGTAGACTGCCGAATAGTATTCTCTGATAACTCGGCCACGACTAATGGTCAGATGAGGTTTCCCCGTCGGACATTCGCAAAGAAAGAGCCGAGGGTTATTCTTTCTTAGTCGTCGCATATGTGTAATAAGAATTCTTGTTCCCGCGAGCTCTGAGGAGGACCTTTTCTTGTACGATTTGGGTATGTTCACGGACTTCCCGCCTACACCTAGTTCGAACAATGCGGAACGACCTAAGTCTCCAAGCTTCCCGTAAGCTTACGCTTCGCGTATAAATGGGAACGCTCATCGAGGAGACGACGTATTCTGCGCGGAGAGATGGCCGATAGAGAAAGCGCACAGTTTGCGCGGTACAAATAAGTCATCTGCTTTAATCGCGCTCTTAAATGCGTAGTTCTGGTCCACGGCATAATCAAGAAAAGTGTCCCTAGGTAGCTTCTCAGGCCGTTAAAGGACCTGGTTAAAATTTCGAACTGTGGACTTTTTTACTGGTTGTTGTTAACCAGTAAAAGATAATCAAAGGTGAGCAGAGAGTGTCACTGTAGACGTGGTGGCTTGATGATCACTCTGTCTACCAGGTGGCTCTCATTAGTGATGACTAGGTCAAGCAGAGAGGGAGTCCGACAGGACGATGCCGCGTTGGGCGTTGACATGCTGTGTCCACGCCCTCCGTCGTATCAACGTCAGTAAGGAAGTCGAGAATCCGCTTTCACATACCTGGTGGGAAACTGTTGTCCTCAATGTGGGGAAGCTGGAGCTTTGACAATTCCGTATCTCCATGCGTAGGATCGAAGGTACTCGGAAATTGGCTTGAAAGAGGGGAAAGGTGCAGGAACTAATGCAATATATGTTGGCCAAGGCGAGTCTTGAAAATTGTTACACTGTTGGCAGAAACAACATTGTCTGGTAAAGCATTCGAAGCCTCGCAAACGCTCAATGTGAAAACGCTATGTCTGCATTCTAGTCCGTTATGTTGGATCTCTAGTTTTAGGGGCTGGCCCCTCAGCGTCATGCTATTTCCGCTGTTGAGCATCAGCTGGCAAGGATGATCCGTGGACTTCATTATCAAAAATGTGAATAGCACGTCACCTCTAAGTCGATGATACTCTAAAGAGTACATGTGCAAGGATTTCAGCCTTTTCGCATACGGCCTAGTTTTCGGACCCCGCACTGCTTCAGTGATTCGACGTTGCACGGTCTTCAGGAACAGCTTGTCCCTTAGGAGATGTGGTGGCCAGATCACAGTTCCATTCTCCAGATGCGGCCAAATAAAACTGTTTTAAAGAAGTTGAAAACAACTAGGGTTGAACTGGCCAAAAAGGCGTCTCAATAACGTCAGGATGTCGCCAGTCTTTTTTGTGTTTGTTTCAGCGTTCGCAGTGCTCGAGATAGTGTGGGAAACAGTGGTTCCTGGGTTGCTCTCGATAAGAACTGTCTGAAACGGGTAACCGTCGAGGTAGAACGTGGTTTTTAGAGAGCCGTGAATGTGTATAACTTCACACTTACCAGCATTAAAGTCGAGTCGGTTCACTCGAGACCAGCTGAATAGAATGTCAAGGTCACTCTGTAAAATAACAGAATCGTCGGTGGTGTTCATGGCACGCCAAATTTTGACGTCGTCCGCAAACAGTAATAACGGGGAAGTGATTGAGAGTGGAAGATCACTGATAAATATCAAAAATAGTAGCGGACCAAGAATTGAAACTTGGGGCACTCCAATGAGGCTAGGTCTGCAGGTAGAGAATACAACATTAACGCGCACACTGTACAAACGGTTAACAGGATACGACTAAAGCCACTGAGGAAGATTGCCTCGCAGCCCATAAAGAGGAAGCTTAGCGATCAACACAACATGGTCTGCGCGGTCAAATGCCTTATCAAAGTCGAAATATACTACGTCTATCCCATTACCCTGATCAACTGATTTCGTCCATTGGTTGGTGACTATCAGCAGATCTGTGGTACACGAACGCCCTCCCCGAAATTCGTGTTGCGCATCAGAGAAAACTCACGAAAGGTGTGTTACTTATGAAGCGAGTCGTATACAAGCGCCTCTGAAGATTTTGAGACGCTTGATAGCAAAGCAGTTGGTTTGTAATCATCTGGACAAGTACGCTTATCACCCGTGTAATGCTCGCGAATTTCCAGCTGCTGTGCACTGTTCCCTGGAAAACGCATCGAGTAAGCAGTAAAGCTAAGTCAATCAGCAAGCTGCTCGGCCGCATCACGCAAATCCTTTGGAGGTATAACGCCGAAGCCAGGAGAACTGTCCTCAAGGCACGTGAGTTTAGCCAACGCCGACGTGTAGGATGTATCCACAGTGTAGGTGCCATCGATTTCAGCCTCAAGGTGAATCTGAGAAACTGATGTTGACTGCACATAAACGCTGCTGTGAAACTCAGCGAAGACACCAGCGGCTTCCTCATCGAAGCAAAAAAGGCCCGACGGTCCTAAGAATTGTGGAAATCCAGCTTTCGTCTTGCGAGTTGATGCTACAACTCGAAAGAGGCTATTTAGGTCAGCGATAAAGCGTTCTGTAAAACGTTGTTGATAATGAAGACGGTCGTGCCGAATTAGCGACGCACACCGATTCTTTGAGGCAGCCTATACTTTTTGGTCAAATTCAGATCTCTACAGTCCATAGCACTTCCACGCGCAGCGCTTCTTCAGAATGAGTTAAAGTGTACTATAGCGTAGTTTACTAGGAGCCTTGTTCTGTTTAGAGCCTGATAATGGTGTAGATTCACCAACAGCTGCGGAAAAGATGACAGTAAGTTCCAGTAAGCATCACCCAGAGACCATCTACAGAATGAAGTGGGGTGTGGTTCACCCAGGGCTGGGTTTCCAAGTAGTCACGTAGTTTCTCCACATCCAGTTTTCGGAAGTTCCTGGGATTATTGATCATTGAGCTGACCAGGTTCGTACTGCAGCGGAAGTCGAATAAGACGACCGCATGGTCGCTTAGTCCTAGTAGTGGGGTGACCGTAAAGTTGTCCACCATCAACTCTTCGTTAGTGAATAAATAATCCAGCTGTGACGAATAATAGCCGTCGGAAAGAGGAAAGGATATTTGTAATTCCGTTGGTGATAGCACACTTACTGGTGAGTTAAGCGTTGTAAATCTTGTTCGGATCGCGTGTTATCCGCAACACAACCAAGTCGTGGGAAAGAGGAAAATGTAAGGTTACATTCCACTGAGTCAATGGGTACGTTTAAGTCAAAAGTCACCTTATCGAAGAAAGGAGGTGATGCTTACGAATATATTTTTCGGGGATATGTACGATAACATCATTGTGTTAGACTTTAATGTCACCTAAGTCACTATTAATTGCATTCATGGCTCCATGGAACACAGATGGCGAAAAAGTTAAACCAAAAGGTCGAAAATTGTGTCGATACAAACCGGATGGTGTAGGAATCACTTTCGAGTTGCTTGACACTTCATCAAATGACATTTGAAAATAGGAATCTATTAACATGGCTTTTGAAAGGATTTTAAAACTTGACAAACGACAAAGTTCGTCCTCTTGTTTTTCTGCTGTCCAAGTACGCTGTATGAGACGTGTTTTGAACCTCAATCTGTAGCTACCACGAATTCACGGTGTGAAACTATCAGCTTTGAACGGTATCACAATCGGAGTCACCCGGTTTGATGATTTAGCCAGCGTTATTACTACCTTATCACACGTGGTTTGCATTTCTTTGCGCACAGGTTATCGTAATACAAATGAGGTGATTCGTATCCTGAGAAAGACTGGATACCCCTAAGCTCCAAGTTTCGCATTCCAGCTGTGGCTTTCGAACAGTGGATCGTGGGATGTTTGATGTCAGCTTCATTCACTGACGCAGGCGGAGAAATTCCAGACTGTAGTAAGTGTATAGCCGTAAGCCCAAGAATAGGAGAACCTGAGCTTGAGACAAGTAATTGATAAGGATAGATTGGTGCGAATTCAATGATAAGACACTGTTGATTTTGTTTAGGTTTGTTGCAATGTCTGTAGAATTGCTGTGCTTCGTTTGATTGGTGTCGAAAGGTGGCCGTTCGTTTTATCTTCCTTAAATAAACCGCGTTAATCAACTTTATCCGTACATCAGCTACTGCTACCATTTCCCATGTTCTTAATCAGTCTAAACCTTATAAATTTTCGAATGCTGAAATTAAACATTTTCCTATAATATTTTTTCTTCAGCAACTCATAATCCCCATCATCTCTTGGTGTACGAAGAGTCGGTTTTTTGTTCCGACCCAAACAATGACCGTTTCCTTGAATAAGCTTAATTCCGTTTTATCGTCCCTCATTGCTGGGTAGTGTGTAGTTATCGATTCCTTTGTACGGGAACATTCTTTGCTCAATTTCTGGAGATCTTCTACATTCCAATTGAGGGGTTTAGTTTTTTAGTTTTTTTGTTCAATTGGCTCCGTACTAAATCCTATTTTTACGGGCGCCTTCTCATCAACCGTTTCGAAGATAGATTATCTTCTCTCCCACTGAATATTGAGAAAGGCGCTTATCGGATCAGCGGAGTACGCGAACAGAATCAGGACGAAGGATTCAGATGTGAATGCTAGATTATATATCAAGCACTACGCGTATCAACATTGAATTCGCGATTCTCGCTAAAAGCAGCTACCAGTATTTCTGAAGCGCGGGAAATCTATTTAACTGAAGCGGATGGGACAAGTAGAAATATATTTAGTCGGTGGTTGCAATTTGGAGGTAGAATCCGTCGTGACGCGACATGAACGTTCGGGCTTACGCACCGACTGAGTATGACCTACCATACCCCAGCTGAAGCAATGAGCTTGTCTCTGGGACCAAGACTATCAGAAATGGTTGCGTCCGCAAGATGCCCGTCTACCGAACTGTCGTAGCACTCATTTCACGTTATTTCCCATAGATCAGTGAACTGATTTTCTCTGAGCACATAAATTAATGCGCAGTCGGAATGTGTGATCCGGCTCGTCTTTGATTGTTGCCTTTAAACCATTAAACCATTTCGGAACCTTCAAAATGCACCCAACATGTTGCTTGTCAGAACTGGCTCGTGTAGCGAGACCCTGTTCAAAGAGATGTGCTTGTACTCCGCCGCGCAATCGAATACTATTCGCACTTTTCCAGGTTTATTGGGATTCGACACTGGGTGGTGGGGTAGGTATCACCAGGGAAGGGCCTTATGTTCACTAGTGTCAACTCTCGACATATAACCTTTGGTCACATGTGACTGAATACTCTTGTTATATCTGCATGGTAATCCGGTGTAGTGGGACAACCTCCTACCCAACAAAATCAGACGTTTCTGAGCCATCCACTTGTTATCAGGAAGGTTCACACTATCAGACCGTCATGGCGAGCCAACCTGATACCGACCATCCTTGGGCGTTGCAGTGGAATCCACAATACTGGTAGCTCGTTGACCATCACAGGAGTTAACCACCCTATCGGGCTGCCCACGCTCGGCAAACTCTATGCCTAACATGCGCTGAACCAACCTTTCTACCTCAGCACCCTTTAAGCAGTGAACTTCGGTTCTGCTGTTTACCGAGAGTTATATGAGGCTTCGGAAGGTCCAATCCACGATGGTCTTCGCGGCGTATGGCAGACGCTTACCCAATGCCCACCGATCTACTACAGAATGTGCCTCCGGCACAACGCAGCTTATTGGTAAGCCGATTTTATCTTCCTGCAACGAGACGATAGGCGGACCGGTCAAGCGACACCAACGCTGAACGTCCTTCTCGGATGTGGTTTCAGCGCAGTGAACCGGAAGACCTCTGACAGCAAAGGCCGTGTCCCGATCCTGATCCTAATTCCACTATCCAAAAATTCAACTACCAAACTCAGTTTTTGACGACTAACCATATCCGCCTTATTCATCGTACGGATGTTGAGTGTTCGCTCGTGCGCTAGCAGCCTTAATAACTCAGTCAGAGACTCAACTATGAGTATGGTATCAGGACCGTCATCTAAAAGGGCATACGTTTCAATCACCCCGATTATCCCAGTTAACCGGAAAGGCACTAAGCCAAGGCAAGCCCCTCTATCATGCGAAGAGGTGACTTCGTAGCTTGACTCCGTCACGTCGAGTTCAGACTCCGAATGTGCTGGGTCTGCGTGTGTCAGAATATGATGTCACCTTCCTCATGGAGCCCGTGAACCCTGTACACGAATTCTGCAATACTTGGCTGTTTGGTTTGGCAATAGATAAACAAAATATCGTACACAGTTTCTTAGAACCGCACGTCGTCCATCTGATGACGTTTTCGAATCGTCAGAATGCCCGCAAGTCCTGGTCATCAACACACACCGCACATTGGTGTAGCTTATTTACCATTCCGATGGCGGCGGACACATTGGATATTCGTTGAGAATCCTTGCGAAAGCACACGGTTTTATTTCCACTGATGAGGTACTGGAGTGATCCGGTGAGGAGTTGACTATTCACGTTGCCGGAAACCGAAATTCATTTTTCATTAAACTCAACCCAGTCGTTGAAAGAAGGCTTCCGACCAGTGTTTATAATTGAGTCAGCTACCTCCGTCTATTCCCCTCGCATTTGGCGAAGAAGTCTATTCACGATGCCCAGATGGTTGTTTGGTCAATTTAACTCAGGTGGGTGATTCAATAGAAACAGCTTCGACTGGCATCCCCTCACCTGAATGGTTGAACTTTGAAGATCCTCAGTGTCTTCCGTGGCGAGTTTCGGACCGTTAAGCACGTCCTTGATGACCGCCTGAGTAATTTCATGGGGCCTTCCAAATAACTGTCTAAACACCTCGGTTGCTTCAGTAAATCCCATTTCGCTAGACAGCAATACTTATTGTTCGGCAGATACCTTAACTTGACTCTTTTAATAATAAATAGGACAACTTCTGACCGGCGTCATTTAATCTATTGGCCAAATGATGTTCAGAAATTCGCACGAAGCTATGAAATTTCAGGGGCGCACTTTCAAACGGTTCTACTTCGAGTTTTGGCAGCTCCGTGATAATAACAACGTTGAGCATATATTGCTCAATAGAGCTTCTTTGGAACCCATAGGCCTGAGGTTTATGCGAAGAGCTAGATGGGAAATAATTGCAACGATCTTCCCTGATGACATCTTAGTCTCTCCAAAAGCAGACCTCTCTTTCAATCACTTGCAAAACTCTAGCCGTGATCTCATAATCTTCGGCTACTATTCCATTAGATGCATTTCTTCAAGGAGCCTGTCGTCCATCACCAAGCCTCGTTCAGGTGAACACCGAGTAGTAGCTAGGGCAAGGTTGAGGGAATTGAATACACACGCCGTCTTTTTTGGCGAGGCTGTGGTCGTCCGTACAGCTATCACTGGGCACGGTCCCTGCTTGATTTCAAGGGTCCCAAACATACTACAGTCATATGGAGCAACAGACGATTCATCATTCTCAGCCACGCCCATGTGAAGATCATGGAGAATTTGGAATAACAAGGCGTAGGCAATGGCTGAGCCGGGGAAAGACTAATGGAACCACCCAAATATGTTTCGACGTCATCAGAAATGTGGGTCGACTAGGAATTAGCGGTCGATCTTTGGAGACGGGAAACGGGACAATCCTCCCCGGAGAGAGAAATAGAAGGAAAGGAGATGGTACGTTTGTTCACCTGGAAGCATCAAGCGATTGGTAACGGGCGGAGCGAACGCATGCATCATGTGTATTAAATTCAGACAGATTGGTTGCTGCAAGTGCAAACCGATGGCATCCAACAGATGGTGAGTGAATATGATTTCCGGGAAAACGAACCTAACGAGCATCGAAAATCTAGTGCGTTAGTTGTTCCTCAAGCTGTGCTTGGCCCACTCGCAACATCTGTCGATAGGCTGAATCCAGAACAGCCGCGTCGGCAAGCAACAACCGTCTGTAAATTCTGAGCCCGCTAAGCAACCGATTCCGAGCCAAAAGTGAAGATGGTGTTGAAGGCGAGTTTCCTATTAATAAAGTACTAAGATACAAGAAAATTATTATAAACTAAGTAGAAGAAGATAACTACAGACATCGATATTGGATTCACGTAATATACATGTTCCGAGACCAACTGTTCACGTGAATATGGTAAATGCAACGGTCGCGTACTGGAAGAGTGATCCAAGCGCAAATGCCACCAGGATACATATGACCAAACACCCAACAGTGTGAAGTGAGCGAGAAAAACCACGCGAAAACAAGTTTCCACAAGCCACCCATATCAAGATTCAATAATATATCAAAACTAACGTTCGCGGGAGAAATAATTTATCGTGCGCGCGATTTGAATGGTCGTGTCAGTCTTTACAAGAAAGGTTCGCAATAACTACCAAGAAAAATTTGAGCGTGCGAAGGATCAACGGGAGGAGAGTAAATAGAGACGGGGAGCGTGGTCACTGGTTTTCTATAGAACACACATTAACCGTCAAACTCTCATTGCAGTCAGCCACTTCACTACATCCATCCCTGTTTGTTGTGTTGCTTGTTGTGACCTAATCAACCAAATGATAAAGTGACCAAATTATGGTAATACCAAAAAGGGTTGTAGCGGTGACGGATGGGACCGACTGGTAAGCGTACAAACAAAACAGAAGACGTATCGGTAAAATGGGAACGACTCACTGATAAGTCGAAGTCTGCTGGGTTGAGTAGATCACCACAAGTGGGAAAGACAACGATAGAGATGAGGCCCGGAACACAACCGACGGATGATTCCACGGGGCGTGAGTTGATAAACGTTCAGCGTCGGTGGATCAGCCGAAACGTGCAGCTAAAATATTTCAGCGTGCAACGACCTTGCCAGTTCAAAAATTCGCACAAATAAAGAAGACAAATACAATGCGCGGTCTCTCTCTTCTAGTTTTTGTTCATGATTCAATTCAACAATGAGGTTGCTGGTTTCGAAAAAGCGTACAGATGAGGCTAACAAAACGGGATATACAGAAACGTGCGAAAATAAATTATGAAATATAACGGTGTATTGTGGACACTATATGCTATGAACCTTTTCCCGATGTTAAGTTGATTTTAGTGAGAGAAGTTCGAAATGTCCAGCGGAATTTCCGTGCACTGAAGTCTCCCCAAACTTCGTTGCTATGTTATTCAACTATCAGCACGCCACGGTCGACATCCCGGGCATCTCAGTTTTGATCCTCGAGGTACTCCAGGTGATCCTCTTTATCTGGGGAATCTCAGTTCAAAATGTATAAATTTTGTTTTCCATGCCAAATCCCGTTAGTCCTACGACTCCGGATCACACTTTTCCACGAATACCTGAGGGAGCTTCATCTTTATTTGGCAAACCATTTCTGGACAGTTCTGACATCTTCCACTGACGTCTTTTCTGATGAGCTGGAAAGAGCTAGCGTAATTTCTATTTTGGCCCTGCTAATCTGCACCCTCCTGTCAGTTCTCGACCGATCAGCCCAACACGTTCCCCACGCGAAATCTTGGGATTCCTTAAATGAGCTGCTTTATAAAACTTCTCATACAACGCGATGATCTTTGTATTTCATCCCGAATTCATGAAAACCGATTCTCTGTTAAAAATAAACTACCTTTTATGGAGATTGTAACGGATGCCGGGCTTTCGGCTTTGCTGATGCATTTGAAGGATTAGTATAAGGTAAAGGCATGGGGCATCGCAGGTGATTTTCACCGTGGGACCGCCCTAGTCCTTATTGGCATGACCATCCTTGAGTTAGTTGGCTATGACATCTCTTCGCTGGCCTATAAAGATCCATGGACCAGGAGTTGAAACTTGATCAGCTATTTCTTTTCACTCAGTTATTTTTGCGGATGTTCTCCAGGAATCATTGTTACTTCTTGGTTACATCAGCAAACATGCTGTTTCCTCCACTCTCGATATACTGACATCCTAGTGACAATGGTGTGCTACAGTCTAATCACGATGCAAGCAAGCGCCGGTCAGACTACTAAGGGCTCTCTGACGTGACAGTGAGTACAAGCACATATGATTCGGTGTAAATTTCGACGAGGCTTTCGAGATTCACAAGGTTCCGAGCCCAATAGACATCGCGCAAATCAATCAAAAGAACTATCTTGGCACTAGTCTGTCATCCAAATTATCTTTCAACCATCGCAGTGAAATGGCTACACATGAGGAGTTTGCTGCGCTTGAGATGAATAAAAGGATATTTCCCGCCCTGACAAGTGAGCTTTTTACACGCTTTACGAGGTTCGTGTAAGCTCACTACTTGAATATGCAAACCGGATCGTGTGTATTAGATGGAAGGAAAATGAACTGGATGTCGCCATTTTCCAGCTCTCAGCTTCCAAGTTGTTCGCTGGCCTACTGAATGACTTGAGTTATGTCCTCTAACTCTTGATCTCTGTTCACTCAAGTTTCAACTGCTTCGTGATAACTCCAATCTCGCGTACTTATTCCTTAATACCGGACTCAGCGGTCAACTGATTAATTTCATGACTGCATGCAGAGATTGAAGTGTCGTCTGTTTACAAATTTACCGACCTGTACAATATTTGTCGGCTTCTCAGCGCTACATCAGTAGCTCACTCGGAGATGGAAATTCGGACTCGAGCTCTTCTGTACATGATCAGAGAGTGGGGCCTGCACCAGTCGAAAACTTTTGGCATCAGGAAAAGATCTGCTGAATCCATGTAGCATGTTCAAGTGCCGTCTTCGGACCCTCGTTAAACTGCATTCCTTTGTTACATGCAGTTCATCTGGAAGTATGCCCGAATAAAAACTGACCATAGATCACTAATCATCGGTTCGCTGATTATCAGCATTAGCGGGTTCCTTCAAACAGAAATCCTCTTGACGCAGTGCTTGCAGTGGGTGTTTCCTCGGGGCCAACTGAGACGAACTAAACCCTATACGGTCGTACAAATAGGATGGGCATGGTAACCGACATATCATTGTGGAAAGTTGTGATTTCCGGTTGTGAGCCAGCAGTTTGCGTAGAACAACACTCCAACACGCGAGACGTCTGCAATTCAAACACCAGGATGACGCGGGCGATCGCAGCTTGTCTGTCTCAACTTCACTAAACAACTGCATAAAGTTTTACAAACGTTGAAAGCAATTTTAAGCAGAAGTACAACAAAGTCATAACTGTAATCATAGCTCATTGTTTTTTGTTTCAACCAGGTAGGGGCGAGCTTTCAGAAAAAATGTTGCTTTCGGCCAAAACCGCCTCCATCGGGATAACAATTTCATCCCATCAGAATGACAGAAAATCTCGTAAATATTCGAGAGGTAACACTCACCATGTTTTACTCGTATGACCCTCATCCCGCCATGCTCATTGGTGGCTTAGTGGACTTAACTATTATTTACGTTAACTTTCCATTGATTTTCTGATTACAAAGTGCTTGTAGGGCGCCAATCACCATAAAAATACCCAGCGATACTCTCCTTGACGCACACGTTGTTGGAGAGGAACGAAGCTGCGTTTTGCATCCGTCTTTTGAATTGACTTGGGAGTAGTTAGCGGGGACAGTCGCACTATTCTCGGGACAAACTGTTTTCCGTGTTGCTTATTACGGACAGGAGAAGCCGGGTTCTATCAAGCGCACTATTATGACACGGACGAACCAGAACATTCTTTCGAGCGTTTAAAACAGCTGGTAACAGAAGAACCCACGATGTCACGAGGCTGTCGCAATACTTCTAGTGATTGCAGAGAAGATCAATAGGCGACCAAAGTGGAACAAATTTTGAGGCAACCAATGACGTTCATCCGGATAACTTGGACACACGCACACCTTTAGGGCGACTTACTGGATTGTTTCCACCGCCGACAGGCACACATGATCGTGGACGGATGGGTCATGTTCGCGGACGTTGTAACAGCCCCGGACGCTCTCTAACGACAAGTGCCCAAGCAATGCCACAGTGGACACCCAGGAACCAACCGAATGAAGTCCCTGAGGGGCAGGTCTGCCTGCTGACCACAAGTGATTAACCAAATTGATAAGCATTGCCACAAATGCACATCGTGTTGTCTGGTTGCGAGAAACTCCGTGAAATGTGAACGGCACACTTGGTTAGCAGCTCATAGTCCCTGACAAAAGCTCCGCATGGATGTTGCCGGATCACGCAATGATAGGACGTGAGTGGTCAATGTTGACGTCTGCACCAAGTGGCAGGAAGTTCACAACCCACGACAGTCAAACATAGACAGCACTATACAGAAGCTATCGGAACTCTTCAGCTGTTTTGGACTGCCAGATACGTTGACCACAGACAACGGATCACAGTTCACCCCTTCCATCTTCGAAAACTACTGCCAACGGCTGGGCATCTAGCACACACGGTATCCAGTTTACCACCTCCAGTCGAGAGGGTAAGCTGAAGGGTTTGTCGATATACTGAAGCGAGCCTTGCTGGAAATCGGAGTAGAAAGTCACCTAATTCATGTTTTACAGATTTTCGTGATTAATTACGGAGCAGCTCCAACTTCGAAATTCACAAATTGCAAGTCGCCGGCAGAATGCATGTTCAATAGAAAGCTGAGAACTGCCTTTGATATTATGATCTCGCATTCAAACGGAAGGGTTAGACGCAATGTAAGAATGTAAAAACAGTACAACCGAAGACACGCAGCTCTGGCACGGTACTTCACGATCGGTTTTTGTACGAATGTTTATAGACCGCTGAACCGGAAAATAAATATAATCGTCCACCGAAGAGGATCGATTCTACATAAAGTGAGAGTCGGCGAAGTCACAGCCGTGAAGCAAGCAAACCAGATGCGCTGCAAACGCGGAGATGTACTGGGTGACCAGGTAGGACCTTTTGCACAACTGAATATATAACTGAGCTGGGAAAAGAATAACGGCCTTTCAAGGCGAGCCCTTCGACAGACTCGACGTCACGGTCGTACAAAGCTGAGCAGAGTATCCCTCGAGGTGGAGGCGGCGGCGAAACAGTAGATGGAGTTAACCTCTCAAACACACTCAAGTCGATTTTCGGAAGCAGTCATATGATTGAACCGAACAGATAGAGGGAAGAGTTGGGGAATCCACTGTGCCAATACAAAACCGTCTTCATCGAGGTAAGGATATCGTTCAATCAAAATGAGAGAAAATGTCCTGAACAGTCGTGAGGTAACCTTCGGCGTTTATTACTAATTCGCACTTGATCGGCCATAGGCACTGATGGCTTAGTGACTGAAAATTTGCTGATCCATGAACTGAGAAAATTCGGCCCCATCGTTTGCCTTCCCTATTGTTCCCTCGAACCTGACACTTGTTCCCACTACACCATCCACCCCGTTTTGTTTTAGTAAACTAATCTGTCATTAAATGTCCGCGGCTCGAGTAGCCATTCTTTTCCTGGCCTACTGGAATGACGGCTCACCTTTGACCTGGCTGGTCCTGTTGAGAAACTATTGATTCTGCTAGACCAGACCATCGTCGCGAGCTATTGAGGTCTGCTTTCTGTAATTATCGATGCATTTCCTTGATATACCGTAGAGCTTGTTGAACACAATCTTGTTTACAATTCGGGGGTCCGTTTTTGGGCTACGCGTAACTCAACGATCAGATGTGGATCGTTAAATTTACGTTTGTTCTCATTTTCATTAACTTTCGTTCGATTTTCTGATTCATAATCCTTCACCCCTCACTAATCACGATATAGACACCCTGTGATTCTCTGCTTGACTCAACGGTTTTTGGAGAGGAACGAATTTGCGCTCCACATCCCTCTCCCGCGTTGTCTAGGTAGTAATTAACAGGGGCAGTCGCATCCTGTTAGGGACCAAATATTTTCCGTTTCGATTATTTCGGACAAATGGATCCGGGTTCCGTCAATCGCACTATTTTGCCACGGACGCACCACCACATTCTTTCTAATCCTTTCAATGCTGTGTTCTGGCAGGGGTTGTTCATTACCTGCTGTCAGTCTCCTCACCTCGATTTCTACAGTGTGGATGAATGAATCATCCTGTGTCTACATCTTACTGGACACATTTCACGTTTGGTCGCTTCAGGTTCAGACTGGTTTTCGAGCACCAGGTCGGCAATTTCCTTGAAGTAGATGGTGTTCTACATTCCTCTACCGTTTGTGACCCACACTTGCAGCCACAAACTGCCTTTACAACAGGTCACAGGCCCTTTTCATAAGACCTCTGGAGGCGTCGATTTCTCACAAAGATATGAAGTGGCCATAAACGTGGAAATTATCCCCTATTTCCCTCTTCATCAGGTCGTTGTTAAGATGGACACAGTCGCCGAAAGGTCTGCTATAGCAGCTTTGGCACAGGATGAGGAATATGTAGCTCCAATTGGAAGCGCTCTCCTCTGATGCACGGCAAGATGCACGCCAATATAGCCGTTCATCCGCCAGAGAAAACGGAACACGTCACGAGGTATCTCGAGTTGTCTCCTCTTTTTTCACAGCAACAGCAAAATACCCTAGATAAAACTTAAGAAAAACACCCACCTGCTGTGGAGCTATATGCGAGACTATAAAACTTATCATCCAATGGATGGGCCTAAAACAATGCCGACAATCAAAGGCAACTCTTTGTTTTTCTGGCCTTTCGTGGTGTACCAGGAAATGTACGGGGTAATTATTACCGACCGGGTTGACGTGATACAAGCTGATGCTTAAGAACTATTTCCACGTAAGTTCCGTTGATCTGATTTTTGATGACATGCCTGTACCACATATATATGGATCCGTTCCGTAAAAATATTTTGCGCAGCCATGACAATATTCTTGAATTCCGAATAATTGCTATCTACAAACTCCTGCTCTCTTCGCCATGGAGCAGGAGCTTCATACTGTCCGCCGTCTAGCTTCATCGAACTACGCACGATCGGCAAGGCTGCGAGATCTCACGATTGAGACGGTTCAGCGTTGCTATCGAGGCAATCGGTTTGGACCGTTAACACAGCCAAGCTTTCAGACGGTGCATCTGATGCAAGACTTACTTTAACATATGAAGATGTCGGAGACGGATGTGAAATACGAGCTGCTTTCAAATTTGAACGCTCTCCACTATCATCGTTGAACCTATGAATTGAGTCGTTTTGATCTCTCCATCCATCAGTGCTTGCAGCCTCTCCAAGCACATTACCACTGTTTTCCTCTTCATCCGTTAAGATTGCGTTTGACCTGGCCTCTTCCTACTTCCACCTAGTTTGTCATAAGACCAGGTGTAAATAAACTAGTTCCTTCAGTTGCCGTTCTCGCGGCTTCTATCTTAGCCACGCGGCTTTGGCCTGAATAATCCTGCGACCACTATCAGAACACAAGAATCGGAGTATAAAATGAGGTCGATATCACCTGTGAGTTGCTCAGGTGGATTCAGCTTTCCGTCCGAAATAGCCCGCTTCTTGGAATTGACAGATACCTCCACGGGTTGACCAGACTGTAGATAAATGATGAGTAATGTATCACCTTCCACGAAGACGCTGAGCAACACCTAGCAACGGACGTACGAACATAAATAATTTGAATATGCCCGAGTTAGTCACGAGAAGAAACGCGAGGCAAATAAGCCCGTTTTCGGTGATTTTGTGAATATAAATAATGAAAACCCGATTGAATCAAAGTACCACGGTATTATAAAACAAGTTAAAAAAGTGGATAATTTGGCAGTTCCCATCAACAAACCGTCTCCGGAAGAGAGGTTGCAGTTTGAGGTAGAACAAGCGAACACAATCCTACTAGCCGTCAAGGGGTCTAAAATGACAAGTGACCTTAGCTTGATGAGGGATGATGCACTTACCAATGAAACAACGTAAACTAGTAGGTAAATGGCTATTCACCTAAAAATTAAATTGATGCCATATAACAAAACTTCCAGGTCAAGGTTCAACAAACCGTAAAAGACAGCAGAGGTAAAATATATACAAGCAAACACTAAAGAAGGCTAGAGGTAGGCCATATCTTCACGTTTGAAACTGAAAGGTCAGTGTACTACCTCAACTGATGGCGAAATTATCCGAACCACTGACAGACATTATCAGCAATTCCTTAAGTGAGTTACCATGCCAGAGGGATAGTAACAAGCGGGGACCACGCCGATATACAGGAGAGGAAAACGGCCAGAGACAGTCACTTACCGGCCGGTAAGCTTAACTTGTGTGTTGGGCAACGTAATGCAGGTGCTAGCGGCTTGTCGGCTTCAGGAGGATTTGGACTACCGCATGTTCCGCACTGAGAAACGATGTGGATTTTGGAAACAGTTGACTGGTTTGGCAAACTTCCAGCCTGCCACGTAGCGATGGATTAGAACGAGGGTTGAAAATAGGACTGCGGACGTGGGAAGTCCTGATTCTAGAAAAACTTTCGATAGAGCTCCGAAACAGGTCTCTTTGCGCACTGCTCAAACTTGGTCGCAGGTTTCGCAATCTAATAAACATTTTGGCTGGCCACACCGAAGGTGGTATCGGAATCGAGTTCGAGCTCAATGATGGTGCATATTTTCGCTCAGGTTGAAACTTGCGTCCCAGCCCTCGTGCTTGTTAGACCAGTGTTATTCACAACACTAGTAACCTCCCAATGACAGTGACCGATTGATCGTGCCCATCCCTTAAACACAACTTTTTGCGTATAATTTTTACGTTGCCAGATCTTTTCGGAAGGAAAATAATCGAAGTCTCTCTGTTCAATCAGTTGATGAACCCGTGACCAGCGCTTCTGTCTTAGCTAAAGGTCATGGACTTCTGTGAGCCAATTAGACAATTTTCCAAGTAATCTTTTTTCCGGTAAGTTGAAAAACACCTCGTCAGTTTGCCTAACGTAGTTTGGACAGCAAACTATTACATCGAAAGTCATCCGCCGTCAGAAGCAATCAACAATTATCGGACTAAGTGTCTGCCCGAATGGTGTTCCCAAAAATAACTGCTCGGGTACTTATCGTCTTTGCCTCTGATCAAAGACCTGGTGGACGAGCGATGCTACCTCCCTCGTCTTCGCTGGTGTAATTATGGGATGCAGTACCATAAATTTGATGGAGGATAGTAAACTACTGCAGTAGAAGCTGGACACGGCGTCGAAATGGACAGTTAAATGGAGCCTGTTACCGTACCCACAAAAATATTCTTCCACCCACCTCAGAGGTGTCAAGGATGTCAGGACATATCATGTCGGCGAGTACTTGATGCAGCGTTGCAGCGAACGAAGCCTCGCCGTGATGGTGTCTGACACAAAAAACGCAACTCCGTAATACCAAGGTCCGTGTGAAAGTTAGAAAAATGATTGAAGGGTCCGTCGTTTATGTGGTAAAGTTTTCAGTTTGGCCCATTGTTAATACTTCTGGTCTCATGTTCGTCGGAGAATTGAGTAAGGTAAGGGAGCAAGGTTCAGCTGTGTAAAAATTGAGGTAACGACTTGAAATGGCACATAAGACAGCCACGCTTATGGTTGTTGGAATGTGGGGTCCATCACAAAAACCGCCGCGCGTATTTCGGTCCCAGGATTCTCAACGAAATGCCTCACGCAGCCAGCGGCCTCTACACCTAGCAATCAAAATTGAACAATAAACAATGAATCAAATTTCCGGATCACGAGCGTGGAATTCGGGAACGTAAAGGAAATTGGTATTTCTCGGGACAGAATGATCCAGTTCACTGTCAGTCACGGTAGCAAAAACTAAGTCACACAGTTGACGGAACAGATCGAATTATGAAAATTGGGCAGTTTGCAGAAAAATGAAAGAACTTTGAACACGAAGTGAATAAACTTTGAACGGCGGTTCACCAGTTGCGTAGGCGTAGGGGAAAATGAATGAACAATGTTAAAACGCAATGGCGGCCACTGCTCACACCCAACGATTTGTTGATGGTCCACAGCATTATACTTAATTCAGCTTACCATTTTAGTCGTCTGCCACAACCCAGCAATAAGGCTAGTATCTTAGGAAGCTACTTTAAACCTAATAGATAACGTGACAAGTTTTTTTGGAGGAACAACTTTTCTCGTGCAGGTGCTCCTCTCGGAGGAGGTTATCACAGCGGATTCTCCAGAGTCGTTCAAACATCGATCCAACAGGCACGACACCGAAATACGCT
The DNA here is from genome assembly GCA_014220965.1 of Paragonimus kellicotti. NCBI lineage: Eukaryota > Metazoa > Platyhelminthes > Trematoda > Plagiorchiida > Troglotrematidae > Paragonimus > Paragonimus kellicotti. The sequence continues at coordinate 77,862 of LOND01029264.1, forward strand.
CTTCATAAAATCATCACCAGTATCTACCACACTACGTAATGTCGGCAGTAAAGGTTGAGTGAAAGAGACGCGATGATTCGAGCCCTTAACGGTGCACGCGCCCTCTTAATTGAAACACAGGAATGATTTTCTAAAATTTGCGCGTCCTCGTTTGCCTCGCAGGATGAACAGTAAGTGTGCACTTTGTGTATGTTTGTAGTAGTTGTTCTCACAATATGTAGGAGACCGGATTAATGTGAACCATTTTGGCTTCTATCCCCTTCACCCTGCCCACGTTGCTTGTCGTCCCCTTCACAATGTCACATCAGTTGTTACTTCTATTCCTGTCAATTCACACACACTGTATTACCAAGTAACTGATTTGCAGGCTACCAATCTCATCACAGCTACACTCACTCTGTCTACCTCCACCTTTGTTTCGGCGCTACTGGCTTCCTGATACCGAGCAATCTAAGGATCACGCGGCGATGGGCAACAAAATAATTCGCCAGCCTTCGATTCATCTGTGCACTACTTGTTCGTGGTCTTTGCTTGGCAAAAGCTAACGGTATGTCTGATTTTTCCTTTCCGCAAGTCCAAATTAGGATCGAGGCCTAGGATAAGTCAATGGTTCCCACTGCTGATTGCAGATGTCTCCTGTTATTCTACTCCGTCCTTAAAAATGGTAACGTTACTTGATGGAACCAACTCAAGAGTATATGGTAATCCGTGACTAATTTTTGCCCATTTCTAGGATGTTATTGTGAACATTTCTTTTTTGCCGCAGCACAGCAGTATAATAGTCGGTCTCTAACGTGCCCACACAAGTCATCAACCTTCTCTGATCAAGTCATCAGTCGTCGTGCAGAACCATCGTCAACCAAGAACACAAGGTTCCAGTTCCGTTAACCTTCGTGGATCATCATGGCCGTATTCACGTCCTCCTCCGCAAAATCGAGAAACAGATTACTAACGGTTCAGCAAATTCCTGGATCTGCAAACAACCGATGAAACCTGTTGAGAAGAATCTTAAAGATGCGAAAGACTTCATGGACCCGTTGAATGCGCCAACTGCGACCATTAAACTAACGGAACTCCGTGTGCTTTGCATCGTTGACGGCTTACACATCGTTAAGATTATTGAGTCATGGCTTTTTCCGAATCATCTTGATCCTGAGCTTCATGTTGCAGATGTGTTCCTCATTCGGAGTGGCCGGTTGGTGGAAGGGTGGTGGGTTTGTTACCCATATCCGCAGTTCCTGCCCAGCAAGTTCCTTGTCTAGCTCAAAGATTGTCGCCGTTTCGGTCAATCCAATGCTCCATTGCATCACCTGATATTGACAATTCGTTTGTTTGTGAAATTTATCGCTTTACTTCATCTTACGCTGAGCGTGATGAGGCAATCTTGTCTGTGCTTGAATGTCTCACCTCTCTAGTTTACTCGCGCTACGGGCGAGTTTAACCTGCCACAAACTAGCTTACCTTCTTATTCGTGCGAAGGCTCCCTCGATGTAATGGTTGCTGCGTTCCCCTCCGCAGCTGAGGCTGCAGGTCCTACTGCGCACATAACTGAATATAAATGATGGCACGCAGATCATGATCTCGCTCGTGAGGGTAATGTCTTCCCTGTCGAGCAGTTAATGATAGTCAATTTAATAGTGGGAGATCTATCCGGATCGAGCGACCATGTCACGGTAGCGCTGGATATAATCCTCAGTGCTTAACTTACTGTCTGTACAAAAGTTCCCACAGGAGAATTCTAAAGAAATAGGGGTGGTGAGCTTCATAACTTCCTTGCAGATATCCCGTGGGATCAGTTCGGTTCACTATTGTTTGCTGGCGATATGTGAGATCGATTTACTAACTTCATTCATGACGCCATAGTTTATTCGGTATTCCAGTACTCCACTATCCGCCGTGAACAGCGACAACAGTTGTGGTCTCGGACGACAAAGATGATTCAGATGGAACGTCATCCATGGGCACGGTTTGAAACGCTAGGAGTTCTGGACGATCACCATCTTCGAAACTGCTGCATCACAGAAGTCCGGGAAGATGGGCTGGATCATCAATAACGCTCGATCCAGCGCTCTGCCGACTATTCTAATAGCTAATGCAGAACCTGGTGTGGTCGGCCGCTCAAGCAATACAAATTTGCTGCTAACTCTCGACCAGTGGTCGCCTGTCATTAACAACGGCGAAGAGGTTGACGTTGTGTATTCTGAGTTGCGCGGGGCTTGTGATCAAGTAAAGCCTTCAGTTTTACCCGACACCTTTACTACTGTGGTTTGAAGCGTGGCAACCTGCGCTGTTTTGAATGCTATCTAACACACAGTTCTTATTGTGTGCAGGTGAGTTCCTACCTATCCTCCCTTAGCGTCAGTCCCAGCGAATTTAAATCGGGCTCCATCCTGGGGCCACTACATCTCTCCTTCTTCGCCAATGACTTACCATCTAAAGTATCGTTTCTCCCAATGCTGTTTGAGGACGATATCAAAATCGGTGACATCTCTGAAATCAGGGATTTTCAAGCCATTACCGGTTCTCTTTAACAGTGGTCTAAATCTAACTCCACCAAGCCCACCATCAACGAATACAAAGTTAAGCACAGTTTTACTCACCCCCTCCGTGTAACACCGCCCCATGTTACGAGCAGAAAGAGGTCTTGGCACTGTAGTGTTGCATATCTTTCAGGACCTCTCGAAACTGAGGCAAACACCGAGAAGGCATATGGCGCGCTAGCTCTTCTGGGACGTTTCTTTGGTAAATTCAGAAGATCTTGTTTGAAAAGCCTGTAAAATAACTTTATTCATCCCCATCACGAGCAAGCTAATCCAGTTCGACCCCCCACCTACGAAAGGACAAACGTATTTGGGAAACTGTTCAGAGGCGTGCAACAAAGCGGTTCGAGGTCTGAGTTTGGAATCACTTCTGGGTAGTATTCGGGAGCCTATAGATACCAAACCAGCCATACAGATCACTGTTCACTTTTGCGGATATCAGCTCCAATAGGAGCTACGGGGTACAGATGAACAATCAATAGAGCGGAGTTGACCTTAGGCACGATTTGCTGTCCATATGGACCTACAAGTCCTAGAAGTCTTTTTCTGAACGTGTCGTAAATTCTACGCCAGTGGCTGCGTTTAGGGTTCGCACGGATTGCTACCACGGTCCATGATCCCAGCAATAGCATGGTTTGTCGCACACAACCATGTGCGTGGGTTTGTCTATCGAACAGCTTGAACCTAATCATTATATATACTCACCCACGTAAATGCACGCGATCCGAATCCGAAATAAGTGTTGCGTGTTTGTTGTTTCCGTAAATGTCCGGTATTTAATTATAGATGTGAGCCGTTTTTTAATGTCTTTACCGCGATAATTTTCTCTCTGTTGTAACCGTGCGATAAGCTGTCACTCTCGTGTGGTATGGTAATGAAGTATTGTCGTAAATTTTTCCAGACTTCCTGGCTGTAGTGGCTCGTCCATACTGCACAATGGTCAAACGATCAACTTGTAACTGGCGCACTAAGCCTCTTCGCGTAAAGAACCAGGCGTTACAATGCTTCGGCCGCAATATATGGTTCCACACTTCTCGCCTCGGTGTCTCGCTAGAGCTGCTCCATGCACTTAGAACGAAAAACTTTAGACTGCATTCGACTCACCTGCGATAACCGTCGATCCTCCCGGTAGCTATTTGCTGGTCAGATAGGCACCAGCGACAATTTGATGGGCCGAACTGGCGAGCCACCATGCAATAGCAGCATGCTGCATGGTACTGCCGCCAGCGCCAGAGAGCACCACCAGATGTGGAGAGTGATAACCTCGCCTGGATGCAAACCAAGTGGCCAAAAACCGTGTGCGTCAGTTGTTGTCGGTGTCCAGTCGTTGTCACGTTAACTATATACTGGCAAGTCAGTCGTTCAAACTAAATATTCTGTTGATCGATCAGACGCCATTATAGTACAGAACCTTCCAGATTTCCTCGATTCGTCTCTCCGGCTACCCGATGAACATGATCGCGAACTTCAGCTTGCTCTGCGCGTTTAAGTGCAAATAAAACCTCGATTTCCGATTTCCATTGCCCGTATTGCAAAGAGACCTGGCTCAGAGCATGTAAACAAACCGAAGTTCGTAGGGGTTCTCCTGCAAGTGCTCCAGAAACTCATAAATTTTCCTCAGCAGCCTTCAAACTGCGTCCCTTTAAAGATACCTCAATTTATCGCAACATACCCTCGGCTGAGCAGCAACGGGAGAATCACGCCAACAAAAATGCAACCGCTCTTGGCCGTTCCCGCAACATAATCATCAGAAACGTGCCTGAAATATGCGGAGATAACACTGCGCACTATGTTACTGGATGAAATTTTTTGCGTCAGCTCTAAGGCCAGAAAATATATGCTTCTGCAGAATATACAGCGCATTCGGCGCTCCAGCCTGATCACAAATTACTCAACACCACGACTTTTGAAAACCACGGTTACTGCCCCTAAAAAAGCTGCGCACATAATAGGGAGTTTCTGTTGCGAGCGTCATCGAATCCCAGGAAGCGAAACCTCCCATCCAGGTTGTTCTGAAGACAAACGTGAGAACCTGAGAGTGGATTACATAGCACAGCTTTCCGCCCGGTAGTTCCCTTAGTTGAGCCGCAGCGTCCAAAAAGTGTCCGGGCCGGCTCAGTCGGAACCGGCGAAAACCCCGCCAATGTGCCAGGAGTCCCTCCAGAAATCCTGACTTTAGCAACCTTCACACATTCAGAATAACATCTGCCAAAATTGCTCAAACCGACGCTGAACGTCTGACCAGTAAACTATGTGAACTTCGCGCGCTTTTTCCTATTAATGACATTTTATTGTCAAAATTACTGAATCATGGTTTCCACCAAATCATCGTGATCCTGAGCTCGACATAATAGACATCCTTTTCTTTAGAAAAAGTAAAATAATAGGTAGAAGTGGCGGTGTTGCCCTTCACATTTGCGAATCTCTCCGAGCTACTCCCCTGTCTCACCCAATGCTCAGCGCCCTTCCCGGATCCGTCCGGTGTTCCAGTGCACTACCAAACTCTAACAGATACTTGGCCGGCCTCCCTACCTGTACATTGAAGGCGGCGAGGCAGTCCTGTCTTGAAGTTACTGCATTCCACCCCTAGGATACTAACAAATTGTAATAATGAGTGATCAATCTGCTACAAATTGACTTTCAGTCTTCTTCATACAAAGGCCGTGTCACTGCAACGCTTGCACCACTTCTTGTCGCAGTCGAAGACGCCAGCCTTACGGAACATGCAACTGACCATGCAATATGGCTCGGGGACCACGCTCTTTTCCGTCCAGATTACGCCTTCATCAATGAGAAACTAACGATAGCCAGCTTAATAGTGAACACCCCGCTTTGGTCGACCAACCACGCCGACTTTATTTATAATGCTGAGGTTATTCACAAAGCAAATTTGCGAAAAGGAAATTTGTGACGATTGCGGTAGATGCGCTCAATGCTCACCTAGCTGATGCCTCGCGGGATAAGTTAAACTCACCATTTTCTGTTGAGAAACGGTGTGACCATCTTGTCAATACCATTCGCGAAGCCGTAGATTGCCTAACATCATTCTACTCCACACCACATGAGAAACACCGAAAGTAATTGCCGCCATGAACGTTGAAAAAAATACACAATAAATTTCTAGTGTAAACTCTCTATAGGACGTCAAGGGATCGGGACGATCATCATTTCTATAAACGACTTCGAAACCGATGCACCAAACTAGTCAAGGAAGATCGACTGGATTTCCAGCAACGCACAACCTAGTGCTTCGTCGGTAAGTCCGAAAGCTTGCATAAATCCGTCTAAAAACCCCGTAAGGTCAAAACTGGTGTGACCTAGCTAAACGGCTCGCAATGGCTTACTAACTCAGATGGTGAAGCTTCTGAAGATTTTTGCTGACTCCTACGGCACCCTGCTTACGAATGGCGTACCGAACTGCCCCGTGGCAAAAAAGCGTCAACGGTTCTGAAGGAATCTCCACGGTAGACAATATAGCGGAAGATGTACTAACGGAACGTCGAAAGCCTGAGCTAACGTCCCCTGAGCAATGCTGTATATCCCCTTCAGTCCTTATTCATAAGGCTGCACAGCTAGCCGTTCTTATACCCATCCTGGTTGCACGGCTTACTGCTGCAGAAACGGTACTCGAGAGCCGGAAGTCGAAGGATATCGCTCCCATCTTCAAAGGCGGGTAGTACAACCAGCCTTGCAACAATTGCTCCGTTTCCTTCCTATCGTGCGTGTCCAGGACCCTTGAAGCGTTAGTCCGCGATTCACTATGTAGACATCTTTCATCACGAGCTTTCATCTGCTGCGAGCAATACGGCTTAATCCGCGGTCGCCCATGTACTGCGAATTTACTGCTAAATGTAGACTAGTGGACCTCTGGCATAGGAGAGAGGTTGATGCTTTTACCTTGACTTCGCCAAGGTCGGTAATGTTGTGAATAATTATACTTTGTTCGGCAAGCGCCACTGCTGTGGTGTAAACGGTAACCTATTCCGCTGGGTCGGATCCTATCCATCCAACCATACCTGTTGTGTGCGTGTGGGTTCCTTCCTACGCACTGCCCTGCTCGGCCCCAGCGCCGTCCCACCGGGCTCCATCTTGGGGCTGCTGCTTTTTTCCATCTTCATCAGCGACCTGCCATCTGAGGTATCACTTTCCCTAATGCTGTTTGTTGATACTAAAATCTAACGTATTGCCTGCAATAGTTTCAACGTGAGCGCCGCACATGCTGATATTAGCCTTCCTTACAAATAGTATAAAACAAGCTCAATCGAGTTTAATACCAGCGGGGCAAGGTTACGCATATCGGATATAAACATAATTTTTCTTGGTCTCACGGACAGAGAAAGGCTTTCGAAACTGCTGTGACACACAACCTCTCGAGTTCTCCCAATGGTTGGCGACATCCCAAGCGGATTAGCCTGCCACAGTGGCCGAAACCAGTGGACGCCTGCGCTCCAAACCATCACCCCCAAATGGCATGCGCTGCACCACTTGTGGTTCCATTCACACACCACGTATCCGGTGTAAACCCGAAGGAATAAGACCAGTAGGTGTATCAGTGAGGCCTTTGTGTCCAGCCAGCCAATGCTGGTTAGCCAATTGAATGACTAGCAGGAAAAGGGAACCTTTATCTCTCGGAAAAGAAACAGGGAGAGACTACAACGACAAGATCTAAACTGGGAAGAAAGATATGTAAAATGTAATACAAGAAGCACTTCAGTATACGAACGTATGTTTCTGCAATCCATAGAGGATAGGAATGAAGAGCAGGATTCAGAGCGGGCTACGAAAAGAACAGGCAAACCACTCATCATGCAATACACCAACAAAGCTGAAGGTAAGAACGGGTAGAAGGCTGCAAACACCCAAGTTTCTGAAAAGAGAAGCGGATTGGTTGCCGAACGACCATATTCTTGGTCGATGCGTCCAGTGACAGAGATGAAATGGATATACTGATATGACCTTCCTCAGCCTACCGTACTCGTCGTCTCTTCGCCGATGGTGCGCTATGAGTACGCTGGTGACCAACATTCAAAGGCGGCCAACGCATTCACGGCCGCACACATCGCAACGCCATATAGTCATGTCACCACGACCTGCGCACGGATGGTTCCTTTGCGCTACCGCGCGCTTCGTTTCGGCGCGTAATAACTCCTCGTTGAACTCGCGCAGTTCGTCCCGAATCGTATTCCTCCAGACCGTCCGGTTCAACGTTAAGTCTTCCACCATCTGGAATCAATTTTACAACGTGAAAGGCTTACGTGCACAGCAACCTGGTATCTCCGCTTTTGACCACCAGGATTTCGCTAACCTGACCTCAGTTTCCTACGGAATACGGTCATTGCTCATCCGACGGAGCGTGACCAGCCAACGAAGCCTGATTTAGCATCAAACATGACTCCATCCCGTTCATGTCTGCTCGCCACAGTACTCAGTGTTCTGAGCCATGTCCGACCGCCGAATACCCGATGCGTCTAGACATTGCAAATGAAAGCGGCTGAGCATAGCGCACGTTCCGCTGATACAACGTCATCTTTTCACTGCCTTACAGCAGTATAGACACACCATTGGAGCGTAGACAAAGAACGTAGTGCTCGGCTTCAGGCTGTGGTTCTGTCAAACATGTCTTTCAAGACGTCCGAACGCAACGCTACCCTTTGCCACACGAGCTCTCAACTCACGGTCCACGGACAGATCGGTGGACAACTTGATACCAATGTAGCAAAAACCAGAGCAGCTATCGACAACAGCTCCATTGATGCGAATTTGGGGCGGAGGTGAACAAACCACACCTTTGCCTGAAGAAGGCCGAAAGAAAGTGTCTTACATGTGTTGATATCCCATCCAAACTTGGAGGCTGCGGTCGCGAAGTTCTCCCAATACTGAGGCAAGCGCTAACAAAGCTAATAACACTAGCTCTGCTGAAGCGTGCGTTTGAAAAAGTTCGAGCGATCATGCTTCAATAACCCTTGCAACAGTTTCTCTCTCCTCGCCTCGAGCAAGAGACCCTGATTTGGTCTCCTCATTTACTGAAGGACAACCCTATTCTGGAAATCGTTCGAAGGCGCGCAACGTAACTAGTTCACGGGTTGAGTGCTAGTCCTTACGTTGAGCGGCTTCACAAGCTACCTCCCCTCTATTTGGTATACCGCAGACAGAGAGATAACATAACGTTTGCGTCCATGATTCTGAGAATTCCAAACCATCCGTGCAGATCCCTGGCTACTCCCGTGGATACTAGCCCGCCCAGGAGGTATTCCTTGGAACCAAACAATCAGTACGACCGACTTGAGCCAGTTCACATCTCCGTTCTGGTCTGCAGCACCTGGGACTCTTCGCCAGATCAATGGCTGTTTTCAAAACTCATTTGCATAGATACTCTATTAATTAATCAAATCCCCGCCGTACTTTCCTGCGCATAGCTATATGTGTATGTTCGTCTTCCAAATAGATCACACCCAATCATTCATATCCATCCAGATTTGGACTTACGTGTGTAACATCTTTAGGTATATATTTATCTACTCTACTTTTTAGCCCTTCGATACAATCAAGAAAAGCTTCAACGTGTAAATATCCCTCCGGTAAAGATTCCTCGTCTGTAAATACGGAACCATCAGAATCTATCGCTTTCTACTTCAGTTCACCACCCACTGAGCCCATTCATCATTGAGTTAAGCACAAAGTAGATGTAGGCACGTATTCCTTTCACCTAATTTTGTAGTGGAACAAGAAGTGAACCGGCAATGCTACGGGGTTAACTACAATGACACATCAATTGTTCACAACGGATTCTGCCACATTGAGTCCGCTGTGTGTTGGAAGACGCTTCCTCTCGAACGGCAGAGAAATCCCGGCAAATTGGGTTCCTCCACTGTGATGAAAAGGACGTTGTCACCGTTAGCTCATGATGAGAACGATCACGTGAAGGCAGAAAGCAAGACGTGCGAGGAAGAAGTTTTTGTTAACCCAAAAACTAATGTAGCTAAGTTTCCGGGAAAAAGCGGCTTGAGTGGTAAATTGTCCAGTTTCTTGCACCGGTGAGTTTAGGAGAGCGCCCAATGCTACAACGATAAAAGAAATTCTTCACTTAGGCAGCAGTTCTTTTATCACAGGGTTAATAACCTTTGGAACAATCCCCCCTCTGAGGTCGTTAGCAGCGTTCCTAAAGATCGCTTTAAAGCACTACTTGATTCTCATTTACCCAAAAACCCAGTATTCAGGTAACCTTACTCTGTTCTTGGTATTTACTGTAATCCGCGAGAGCGGTGCTATACCCTATTTCCAATGATTGCTTTTCAGATCAACAGACGCCCGCTTGACATTGAGCAAGAAAAACCGACTGGATTCGGGACTTTGAACCCCTGCCTCGAACTCGTGTATCAGTGGCTAAACCAATCGCTGATTCGCTGAATCACTTCCACCGGTAATTCTGAAGGCTACCAGTCGAACAGCTGCGAAGTTCAGGTTACCGGTAACATCCAAACGCAACAGGTTCGCAGCAATCATGGATACATACGCGTTTATTTTCCCATTTGCAATAAAAAAGACAGTAGATAAATGCATGATCAATGTCAGCTTATACCGTACGATCCATACTTCCGATTATCCAATCTAACTTTGTAGATAAAAACTGAGCAATGTAAATGAGAAGAACGATAACGGCGAATAAGGATGAAAAGTTAGCCAATTTAAATCTATGAAAGTGTCAGTCCTAAGGAAACTCACTCGAACAAGTCGGGGAAGAGGAATGGTCAATAATCATCAAGCCTGTTTTTGAACTCATTCACATTGTCAAAAGGTATTACACACTGTGAAAACATTTTCTAATGGCTAGTAACGCAAATTACGAAGAAGTTAACCCAATTCGATACAGAAACCCTCGTCTTGTCCAACTTGAGACTGTGGTCTTGGAGGCAGAAGATTGTATGCGGGCTGAACGCAGATTCAACCTCAACTCCGGTTATTCCTTTAAGAATCTTGGAGGCTTTTATCGGGTTATCTCCGACCTTTCCTCGCATAAGAGCAAGCGGGTCAAGCTTTCTCAGTCTGTCTTCAAGTGCGTTACCCGGCATACCCCTCATTTCAGAACTTTCTCGAGGACCTCCTTGTCTATCAGCACATGCGTGTTCCATGCTTGCGCACAGTATCCCAGATCCGGCCTCACATACGTTTGATAAAGCGGCAACAGCACCTCCGGTCACCTTGACGCGAAAGATTTCCGCTACATGTACAGCGCCCTATTGTCTTTCTGCGTCGCTTCTAATCACGGCGTGGACAATGAATCTCCCCACTTCGAGCACCGTAAAGTTCTTGACTGTCTCTACTCTCCTATACTTGGCTTTCTATCCTCACCAAACTTACCGAGAAACATGGTCAACCTCTGCTGTTTCACGGCAGGTAGCTGACTACGCTTATCTAAATTCAAGGGTAACTGCCGTACACCTGACCATCTGCGAACAGTTTTCAGATCCCCCTGTATTCGCGTGCAGCTGGGATTTACTGCAAGCTTCACATTACCAGCGAGGAAGTGGCAAGGACACTTCAGGTTTTAGTGGGGTCACTGGTGAACATTATAAACAGTGGCGGTTCGAGCACTGCTGTCTGAGGTATCCTAACATCCGCCGCAACTCCTTTGAGCCTTTCATCTGTTATCCTTAACTGGGAGGTGCACTCCTTCAAAAAGTCCTGTATCCATCCCAGCAACCGTGGGGGGAGACTAAATGTGTACAGTTTGAGGATTGGGGATCGATGGTTAATCGAATCGAATGCATTTCTGAAGTTTAACTAGCAAACCTCAACTTTCTGCTTCCTCTTCAACCTTTCTTTGGTTTCATCGAGGGAGCGAACCAGGTTGGCGTGACGAAAACTATGCTGCAGGAACTCATGTTAGTCTGCGGAAAGAGGCCTATTCTCAGTAATCTGTCGCACACTTTTGTCCTTAATAATCCTTTCCAGCAGTTTCAATACAACTGATTTGGGACCTACTGGTCGGTAGATTCCTACCTCATGTTGTTTACCTCTTATTGATGGGTATATCTCCTGCCTTCCTCCAATCATCTGAGATGATGTCCTTCTGAAGGGTGAGAACAGGCAGCTGCGTGAGAGGTTCCTGCAAAACAATGCTGAAAGGTTTTGACGTTCTTATATGGACACAGTCTAACCCCAGTGCCTTACTTACGTATATTTTGTCCAAGTTGTCCTTAACCTCTACCCCTTCTGTTTCAACTTCGTTAATCAAAGGTCCTCTTGAAGTCCTCGTGTTGACTGACGCTGCGGTAGCTCTAGACTTCGGGATGTGTACCGCCTCAAAAAACCGGTTCCAGCCTCCGCTCTTTGTAGCGGCGGGTCGACAACATTGCCCTCAGTATCAACAGTCCTACTAAGTTCTTCCTTGATCCGGAAATAGCAAAGCCAGCATTGAGGTTCCCATGATGAATCTGTGCTAGGTTCATCTTAAACTGAACCACTTTCATGTAGCATTTTAGAATATTTTTTCCAGCCACCTTTTACTGACAAAGCCCAATGTACCTCCACACTGATTGTACGCAACTCGAGCTTTCCTGTTACGTCTTCTGTGCTCTATCCACCCTACCTTTCTAACACAAAGACCTTCCGCGATGCAAGCTACGTATTAATGAAGCATGTGTGTCAGTCGGTTGTGAAAGATTATGTTTAACTGTGGCTTAGGCATTGCTGAAGTCGCTCGTACCATGATAATCTACTCAGAACACCTGTTTTGTATCCGACATTAGTTGCTGAACCTTCATTAGGCAAAGAGTTTGTATGTACAGGGAACGCAACCGGCAATTGTCAAGAAGCGCGGGTAACTCGAAATTTGGTTCACTTTTCCACGCTGTCATTGTCTATTCATATTTTTGCCCTATTGGTGCTCTGTGCATCAAAAGATTACATACGATCATTGTTATTCGTTATCGGATAACACTCGTCTCGTTACGTATTAAGTTAACTGGGTCACAGTATCTAAATCCGCTTTATATTTCACCTTTGGTGCTCTGAGCATCAAAAAATTATACACTTATTATCGTCACTGTTTAACGTATCNGAACCGATTGAGGATGCGTTTTTACCTTGCGACGAATCTTGTAACATCGGCACTCTTACAGGCAGCCTACGGCCGTGATCTTCTTGGACCTTAAGGCTGCTTTCGATTCAGTTGCTCGTAACGTTCTCTGGAGCTATCCTCTTTGCAAGGGAGTACCAGGGAAATATGTGAATTCGTTGAGATCACTCTGCAAGCAGGGTGAGAGTTTATGGACAACTGTCATCATTTCCAGTTGTGTTCGTCAGAAGTGTCCGATCCCCCTCCCCCTCCCTCATCGTGTTCACTTTTGTCATGGACGACTTACTGGAGGGCGCGCTTTAGTTAAGCATCAATGTGAACCACTGATGTATTGCTGTCTATGATGATGATGATGATGATGATGATGATGCGCTTGAGAAGTCTAGTGAACTTGGTGTTGAGCTTCTTTCTGGCGCTAGGTTGGTCGACCTAGAGTATGCGGATGACATTGTCTTACTTAGTTCCGCTGCCGAAGACATGCAAATCATGCTGAACAAACTGAGTGACCGAGCTGGTTTGTATGGAATGCATTTCGCATCTTCAAAGTGTAAAATGCTTCTTCAAGACTGGAGCATTTCCACTCTTGCTTTCTTTATCGCAGGTAATCTACTTGAGACTGTGGACAGTTTCATATTCTTGGGTAACACTATCTCGTCAGCTTGTAATATTGCTGATGAGATATCGGCGAGGATAGCAAGGGCACGAGTTGCCGTTGCCAACCTGCGTCATCTGTGGCGTCGAAAAGACGTTCGATTGTCGCTGAAAGGTAGGGTATATAATGCTTGTGTACATTCTGTTTTGCTCTATGGTTCGGAGACGTGGCCTGTTCGCAAGGAATATATCAGTAGGTTTGCTGTGTTTGACCATCATTTTCTTCACCACTTCGCCCACATCTAGTAGACTCACCGCGTGAGGAATGCGGCAGTACGCCGGCGTGTATTCCGGAACGCTCGGGATGCGCGATCGATCGGTCAACTACTCACGTTGCACAGCCTGCGATGGTTAAGTCACGTACTCCGCATGCCAACTGAGCGTTTGCCTTATCGGGCATTATACACTGAGACCATCAACAGTTGGGTGAAACCACGTGGTGGTCCAGCGACAACGTGGTCACGAAATATAAGAACCCTGTCTGCTCCACTGAGCAAAGTAGGTTGGTGTCGCCTGCCTGGCTGGGGTCCTCGTGATCACTCAAATCGCTGGTTAGAGATGCTATTCCAGATGGTGGTGTGCTACAATCAATCGCGTATCTGCATCCACACCATTTGAAGTTCTTCCGCGTAGACTTCTTTTATTAATTTTCAACCCCCTTAATAGTGCTTTCTCGTAGGATATTCCACGTCACTGTTGGGGGGAGCGGCGCCACGAACCACAGTATCTTTTGGCCAGGCTCATGGCTGGTGTGATGATAATGATGACGGCTGCGAAACCTTTCTCATTCCCGCGGAGGATGTTTAGAGCGTCCGCTCCCGACTACCGGTTTCTGTGAAGCATTATCATGGTGTGGGGGAACACTTTCCCAGCAGTGGTGAGATCCACCGACGCGTCTTAGGGACGGATAGACTTCGCCAGCTAGTTAACATGATCTCGTCTGACGGGCTTCGTTAGTTCGGCAACTGATGCCAACTCACCGTTCGCTTCGTCGTCCTCTGTTTAAAAGTGGTGGTTTAGTTTGGAACCGGCAACCTGGTGATCTGCGTATTACTTGGGTTCGAAGCATGAAGGCATTGACAATAAGTTTAATTCCGTCAGGGCTTTCCCGTTTATTTGGCCACAATNTTGGATGACCAGTCGTCTTCGAAGATGCACGGATCTGAACCAGTAACTCCCAAAGACGCTACAGACAAACAATCTTGCTCTAAACCCCTAACCATTCAGTCTTCAAAACGTCCCATCAAGAACTATTTTATTCCTAAGATTCACAACTCAATGAGTCTGCTTGGGCCACTTCCCGCATCTTGACAGGCTCATACTTGGCTCATTCCAGCCGCATTTTCCCTTGCCGGATCACGGTCGTTCAGACTTAACTTCTCTTCCAACCTAAAATCTGATCCAAATTTCGATGGTGCAAGACCGCGAACCACCCACCAGTATTTCAGAAAGCGAAGGCGATCAAAAAGTCATTGATTTAGAGCCAACGGAAACGGAAGAAGCTTCCCAAAGAGACGCTCACACATGCTCATGCTGTGATGAAACGTTCCGTACCCTCCAAGAAGGCTCAGGAAACTCTGACGCCGTCTACGCCCTCCCCCTCACTTCTAGCACTGATTTCTCAAGCTCTTCCTCGCGCACCGTCGTCTCTTTTTGTGCCCAGCCAAACGAGAATGTGGTTCTCAAGTGTGTGTACATTAATTGTCTGAGCCTTTCGAACAAACTACCAGAAATCAAACAATTGGTCCATGACACTTCCCCTCATATTCTTGCTTTGACAGAGACCTGGCCTTCCGCAGACATCAGTGATAACTAACTGTGTGTTCCTGGGTACTCGTTGTATCGAACAGAATCCTCCCGTGGACGCATGGGAGGCTGTGCCGTCTTTCTGAGTCAGAAGCTCACAATGCCAACTGTCATAGAGCAATTTACCTCTCCAGAGAAATGCGACGGACTGTGGTTCAAACTCCAACTTCGTAGTCGTGACGCGCTCCTTGTCGGAGTTATTTACCGATCGCCGTCGTGCAGCGCATCCGACGACGAGGCCATACTTGCAGCACTAGACAGTCTCTCGTCCACACAACGTTTCTCCCATCTTCTCATTATGTGTGACTTCAACGCACCCAACCTCAACTATATAGCC
The DNA here is from genome assembly GCA_014220965.1 of Paragonimus kellicotti. Lineage (NCBI taxonomy): Eukaryota > Metazoa > Platyhelminthes > Trematoda > Plagiorchiida > Troglotrematidae > Paragonimus > Paragonimus kellicotti. The sequence goes on from LOND01029264.1 coordinate 93,274, forward strand.
GCTTCTCAAGAGGACTCTGCCTGCGGATTTTCGAAATCCCTGGCATTGTTGATCCATGAGAAAGCCTGGACACAGCATATGGAACTACCTACACGGCACCGTCCAGGACAGGCACTTTTCATCCTGGCAGGGTCGCCAAAACGTAACATGCAAGCCAGCCGTTTCTACTCTGATTGTCCGTTGCACTTACGAACCAACTTTGAGGCAACATGGAGACACCGGCGGACAGCGTTCTTCAGAAGGAGGAGACCCAACAACAGTACTGTGAAAGGACACAACACAAACAAGCGTCAGCCAAAGGCCGCAGTAATCCATGCAAACGACTTACACAAACAAAAACTAAGACAGCGTCAACAACACAACGGTACTCTCCGTCACACAAGTGTAACGTGCAGCGGAGTGGAGGCACTGAGGAACAGCGTTTCTCTGACGGACGAGGGCC
>LOND01029265.1:14162-25849 GCA_014220965.1 Paragonimus kellicotti
GCGGGTATTATTTTTGTATAATAATCATAATTGCTTACATCTCGTAAAACATTCTTTGATATCTCACAGTAAAGTAATAAGCACAATGAAACATGCGATGTGATCCAAGAGCTACAATATTTTAACAGTACTCATTAAAAGAATTGTGGAGAGAGAGAAAACAACAGAAAAACGGTTAAATGTTTGAATCAGTTTCAACAACGCTCAGCCAAATGTCAATGTTGGCGGCTACATATTTGTTTTCATGAAGTGTTATTACTTCCAAAAACATAATGATGTTGAAAAATTTTATTCGAAGATTTTGTTAAATAAAAAACTCATTTGCATTACCAAAAACACGTAATCATGGGAATCAAAAGGAGGGCATGATAGTATTTAACTTCACCATTTAACCTTATTTACTTGGAAGTTAAAATCATTTATGTGGATGTCGACGCGAAATGCCGAAAATAAATATTCCACATTAATTTGTATATCCATATTTATTATCAAGAACGGTCAGTCTTGCATAATCGTCCTGAACACCTAAGGCTCAAAACTGTGTTCAACATTTTGATCAAGCGATATTTGTTAACGTGTTTTGGCAAAGTATCCAGATTTCGCATTACACAACGTTCGTTGCAGAACGACATATTGAATGGTATATGCACGTGTTAGATTTTTCCACACCTAAACATGTTTGCTCGAAATCGCTACCTAATTAACGGTGTAACTTCTGTCCTTAGTACCGAGTTAGCTCGAGTCCAAAACACGTGCATTCCCTGAAAAAAAAACGTTGTGTACAACGTGAATTTAACTAGCTGGATATGAATAGTACTCTGTTGGGCTTTTTGCATACGTATGAGCCAATTTGCAAGCTGGACGTTGGCAAAAACATGAACAGATTACCTCGAGAAGACGCTTCTCCCAATGCGTCAAGAACACACCAGCTTCGTCCTGGTCTTCAAGTTCGACACCATCTAATGTTGGGCAGTCAAAAAACGCGCGTGCCACTCGCTAAAGTGAACAAAAACAAAACAGGAAAGTAACACATTCAATGCCCACAGCCAAGTGACGAAAGATAGTGTAAGTACTTGGAAACGTACAAAACTCAGAACAAACTGGGGAGTTACGTTGATCATCGGCGATCCGAACCTGACTTAAAGTGAAACCGGGCAACTGACCAACACGACTTCCGGCTTCGAAAAGTAATACATTTGAAGAAACAACTAAATTGCCACATTCGTTTTTTATTCATCAGATTAGTTGTTCCAAACTGGACCAACTACAATATGGATTATAACCCTCCATATGCAAGTGTTACCATTAAATGACAGAACAGTTCCCTAAGTACGCATGCGATATCGTACATGCATGCCACGGTTACAAAAGCCACGGTTTGTTCATATCCGACCGTGACCAATTCATCACCACGTACGGAGAAAGATCAAGTCCGATGCTATTCGAATTTCCAACTTTAGACCACCACAAAAATCTGTAAGTTGGAAACCTAATAACTGACATTTATTTCGGTACACCCACTCAAGTTTAAGAGAACTGTGTTCTATAGTGATGGTTTCGTGAATATATATTCCTAGCATCAGCTGATCTGACTCCGAAATAACAATATACAGACATTTTATGCGACGGCTTTAAAAACATGCCACATTTGATTCGTGAATGAAACGCATGTTGCTTAGTACATTACAAAAGGCGTAGCCACGATAATACAGATGAAAGGCGCGACAAGTACTGCGTAGTTATGAGCTAGGTTGTCGTTCACAGGTTTCCGAGTCCTTTTCTATTCCGCGAAAGTTTGTCACTCCCGGTGTTTCCACAACATGCAACCCTATAAGAAGGATACCCATCGGAATACATACGTTGGTCTGTTTGACAAACTGACGGCTAAATTACTAAAAACTCTGTCGAAATATACTTATGCTTCTGCTCTAATATTGCAATAACAAAAAGAACAAAGTGAAACTCTGTTATATGCATACAAACCATTTTCCTCACAAGCCCCTAATGTTCCTTGAAACCATTAGTGATGCCTACCGGTTCATAAAAACGGCAATGCTAGGGGTGTGTTATTTCAGATTGAAAAGATACTAGAACACAGCACGTGCGTGCTGTTATGTTGCTTACCAATGTGAGTTACGGGCACAGCCTGCTGAATCTAACAGAGGTCATGCCTGAACGTCATTATCTTTCGTCGAATAACTTTTAAGCTTATCGATTAAGAGTTCGTTGTCCTCTGACGTCTCTGCAGTGTGCATAGTACACTCTGGCAAATTCTGACTTGAGTCTGACCAAGTCATCTGGACAAAATGTTCCCGCTTTCTAGTGGCCTTGGTTAACCATTGAAAACCTCCCACCACTGTACACAAACAACTCTACGATAACGTACTATCTTTATTTGATAGGCGAGAAATTGAAAACAGTTCGGGATGTTGCGTTTGTCTGTGCAAATTCATAGGTTGTGGTTACATGTTGCCAACGGCATTCACGAGGGGAAAACTGCGCAACAGACCAGGAGCGCTTTGACAGCGACTGATTCTGCCATTTACACATAACGAAATATAGCCGGAGTAGCGTCAGAGTGGGACGTGGTCAACTTGTTTGATACTGTCAGCACATCACAACGCAGAACAGGAGACATACGCAACAAGGAACAACGCTAATCAATGCTGTCAGTCAAGAAAAGTAGACGGCATCGAAAGTTCAACTTACTAACAACAAAATGAGCAAACAAAACTAAAGGCACTGACAAACCATCATTCATGCAACATCAGTGAGCCTATTTGGACTATCAGAGATTTCGTCAGGGAAGACTGATAGTAGCTTGTGTTTACCAATACGAACAAAACTACTGAACAAATGGCCTGCACAAACATTCAGTGCTGTTTCTAATTAACAGCCAAATTTGAACATAACAAAATAGTCTTACGCATTTTTTTATTCGACGTATTGGTTTGTTTGAGTAAGCAAATGGTCTTATCAACCGCCTGTGAACCGGTGGACAGCTGTTTCGTAACACATCAAACAGGCTAGAGAATCGAATCCACAACTTGTGAGCAGCTATCAAAATGGTAATGCAGACTGTTATCCACTAGACCATGTGATCGTCATCACTGGAATTGCCGGATGATTTGTGAGTTACAAACCATGTCTCCCGCACTATCTTTCTTGTCATAAACCAAAACTGACCGACTATTTGCGGCTCGATTCTGTGGCATGCCTGAGGCTGAGGTGACCCAAATGTATCGAAGTAACTGTTCCCTACTTCAATGGAGGCCACTAAAAGGTACCATCTGTAAGCTCTTAATGAAACACTTCTGGAGCCATGTCGGTTATTTGGTCGTTTTCAGGTCAGCCACCAATGGCCGATTGATTTCAGTCCACGAGAGAAGGAAAAGGTGCAATCATCAAACAAAGATGATTTGCGGCACTCCATTGCTTAGGGCAACACAACACAAATACACGCACTCACTGGCTTGTAAGTCACTCAACAAAATAGACCAAGCTAAACAAACATGCAACGAACAATGCTGGTTTGAAACAGATCTGTATAGAGATTAGCCGAATAAACCTCCAATGCTTTGCTCGTTTCAAACGGCTGAGCATCCGAAAAGTGGACGATCAATGACACGAAGGAAATGGATCACAAATTGCTCATGACGAGATTAGTGCAAATTACGCACCACTTTTGAAATGCAGTTTTGAGCCTCGTACTTCGGAATTTCGTCAAATAGAAATTGTTTACAGTTATTGTTCGAAAAGATTTTGTCATGACTGCCGAAAAAAAAGGCCCACGTACACTCCACTTCTCATCATCTACTGTTGAACGCCAAATTACTCGACAATATATTTTGAACCTTGGTAAACTTCCATTAGCTTTCATAAAGTAGAGTTTAGAGGCAATCATCATCTTCACATTGTGAATTTCCATAGATCTATGATAGCTTTGTGTAACTCTGACTAGCGATCATTCTATTCGCCCATATGATTAATGAAATTCCCTGTGGACGATATAGTTTATCGATAAATGTGCGCATACCAAGTCGGTAGTTATCGTTCCATCAGCAAAATGTTGACAATTTATGAAAAATATCAACTTTGGACCGCTTGTTATGGGAATTAGAAATCCGAGCTCCCGATTCACCCTTTGTCATTTTTTATAACACTGATAAGACGTACAGGTTGTCGGCATAACAAGAGAAAGTCGAAATATTTCGTCACAGAATAAACGTCAAGAATCTGGGTAGTCAGTGAATAATTTTCATTTGTACAGTTATTACTTACAAGGTTGCTATAACGTTCCATAACTTCCATAGTCCTTAACACATAACTCCCCATAAACAAAGTCTCTCTCTCAAATGTTCCAACAAAACTTAAGAGATCGAATCTACAGGTTCAAAGATTTCGCCATAAAAATCAACTCTAAAGGACGTGTAAAAGCAAAATTAAAAGCATTATTCATCTCAAGATCACCTGAAAGTCTACGCGTAATGAAAAATATCCAAGGGAACGCTGATATAAAGGTCCGCATTTTAGTCAACGATTTTGGAAAACATGATAGAAAGTAACAGGTAGATAAGTTTCTACTTAACAGACAAACAGACGCTTCTAACAGCAATGGTCAAAACCGTCGTTCTCAACAAATTATCAAGAGAAAAAAAGCAATATTATCACACAGATTCCATTTTTTAACAAAGCACTTCGAAAACAAGAGAGGAATATGACTATTTATCAGCTTCCATGGAACAATCAATACACCACAAAAATTCACTTTTCTATGTATCCCATACCCGATGGGATTTTCCTTAAACATTTTGTGATAACCCATCAAAATCTTCATAATAGGCTTTTTTCAACGAAGATATAAAACCGCACATAACTGTAGTGCACAAATGAAAATGGGCATTTTTGTTCAAATGGACTAATCAGAGGAAACATACTAAACTACCACCAAGGAGGTCGGGAGACGACGAGATCATTAATTTTCAAGAACTCGACTGGGTTGAGTCAATTAATGTCCTCAACCAGGCAAAATTATTTGCGATCACCAACAAATTCGTTGTCAGACATGATCACTGACTGCATTCACTAACACGTATGCATCCACAATGGTACTCATCCACCTAATTAGTTTTTCTCCGTAGTTTCTCTGTGAATATATTTTTTTCTTGGAATTTTCTTAGACATTGCTGCTATGACCGAATGCTCTATACACAGTAATACATAGTCATATTCGGAGCCTTTTATGCAAGGGTCCTCTAGAAATTCATTTACGTCATCCAATAGTTGATTTTCAACCCCAAGTGTGACACGCCAGATCACACTTCGCGGACTTGTAGCAAACAGAAACATTGTTCCGAATACCCCCGGCAAAAACGTTTTAACTGTGAGCGTACATACACATGCAACAAGCCATGAAGGTGAACGTCTAGCTCACTACCGATCAAAACGATTTCGGTCTCATCAAGAACCAACTGTCGCCATTTGGCAGCAGTAAAATAACAGTAAAATTATCAGCAAACTTTTTGCGACAAACGACAAAGAATAAAGCTTCTCTGTGGGTTGAAACCTAGTATCACCAGTCGAATAATGTCGCTATCACACTATTAAAAAAAACATTACACAACCATTTATTGAAACTACTAATCTTGTAACAGATTTGAACAATGAAGTCAGAAAGAGTTTTATCTGTACAATATATTTTTTACAATAATGCCGTTACATCTCACCGGATATCACATATCCGCTGGTCTATTAGTAAAAGTTAGTAGGCAATTCTGAACAAAACGATACAATAACGAACCACACACATCGTTCGTTGAGGCCATTTTTTGTTGGTGAACAACCTTTCCTGAATGCGAAAGGGTTGGCTTTCACTTGTTAATGACTTCTATATAGCAACATGCTCAACAAAAATGGCTACCCGCCTAAATAATTTTAAAATTACACAGAGAGAAATCCAGTCGCCATAACGACTACAACAGTTTCAGAACTGGAAGTCTATTCTCGTTTACTTTACAAAAATGACAACATCAGCAATCTGTTGGAAACGCATCTCACGGATGCTGTAATAGACTACTTACAATATCGACAAGTGACAAGTTGTCAGAATGCATAAATCGAGGATTACTTCTCTCATCTACACAAGCGATAGGCAACCATTGCATGTCTTGCGCATGAAAAACCACGAAGTAACGTATGAAAAGGTGATAAATGCTAATCGAATACTGATCAACTGGATAAAGATGAAGCGAATTATTGCATGCAAATGAGCTTTCCTGTTGTCGGTAGTGTGACTGTGTATACAATATTAGCCAGTTCCGTAATGAACTACTGAAAGTGGCAGCAGCCGTTGGAAACAATACAGTTATGGGACATGTTTACACTGTTCAACCGATCATGAATTTTACCGTCACTATAGTCCTAGCATCGCGAAACGCTTAATGTTAAATCTTATTGACTAACTTCCTGTAAATGAGAGACCAATAACAGAACGGATTGAGCGGACGAAAAAGTTTAGGCTTTTTGCACGTAAATCGCCTATAGTTACCCTAATATCAAGAAGAACCAGGATTATTAGGCAGTCGAGACTTGTGGAAGCACTAGCTTCAATTAAATTTGCGTTAAATCCAATGAATTTGTTTAACAACAGTCGATGGTTGCATCGGTTCATGGAGACAGTAACCATTAAGAAGTGGAAACCACTTCTATGTGTACAGAAAAATTTGCTCATCATTATCAGATGGTCCCACTACAGAATGTGCCTTGAAATTAGGGTTTAACCCCTGTTTTCGTTATTCTGCGTCATGGTGCTTAATGAACTTTGCTGTATAAACCCTCAAACCACAGTATGCATCCAAGGAAATGCAACGAAACGCGCGTTCACCTAAAGATTCATAAACATACCCGTTAAAAGACTGACCCATTAGTGTAAGACTGAATCATGAAATGTCTGTTTTTACGCGACTGAATGTTCCCGACAAAATATCTGTTGGTAATCAGTTATCTTGCGCCAGACAAACTATATTCAATAGCCAGTGTCACGCAACAAATGTCATCGTATAGCGGTCGGTCACGTCGCATAACTATTAGCAAACACCTGTTTCCGCTGATGGAAATTGAGATAAATACACAGCTGGACAAAAATGGATGGAACAGTTGGCACTGATCAGTTGGCTCGGTCATGAAATGAGTAGGGCAAGGCTGTCACGTGCAACTCATTGTAATTTGCAGATGCGCTAGTTGATCATTCTGAGTGAACTAAGTGAACGGTTGCTGTTGTGGTTGTTGCTTGCCCCTCGGTACCTATCGATTACGCGAAATTTGACTAGACTATCGTTTAGTTATTCAACAGGCAGTTCATTCGGTTCGTCATAATAGCATTAAGTTCAGTGTGTTGGCCATCAAGGTTCGAAAGTTGGTCATTGGTTGGACTGTAGAAGGCAGACAGATAAGTCACAACTTTGTGATGGGAAGTTGCGTTGGAAGCACACGTGGAGACATAGAAGTCAGTCGTCCTAGGATGATGTGGACACTTTCAAAATGCAAGGTAGTGATGATTCAATCCATGTATGGATTGCTGAATGGCCAACTGGGAGTAGTGAGTTCGTGCATTTTGGATCAAACCATGAGTGGTTTAAGTTACTTCAAGAATACGTACTACTAATGATGTGCACCAGAACAACCGAATCCTTTTAGATGATAATTCTCCAGCCGACTGACGCAACACCGCAAGAAGACGAAGTCGTTTTACGAGGAAAATAAGACCTTCACCAAGTTAAATCCATACTGATTATTCTGTTTATCCTATGTACAGCTGTGCACGGGACTGGACATATGGTGTTCACTCAGACACAAAGATGACATATACGGCTTGTTGATGTAAAACTCGAGCAGTCGAAGAATTCATCTAAAGATTCGGCACCTAGGTGGTCGATTTCAGAGGACGATTACATGTGTTGGATTGAAAGGAAATGGGGGCAAGCAGCGTCCTCTTTTTCAAGTCAACTGCCAATCGACTAGCCCATACCAAATGACTGTAACCTCTTGTTTCGTCCACGAGCGCGCAATGTACTTGTGTTCCGAAAAAAATTTTGTCATGACTGCCGAAAAAAAAGGCCCACGTACACTCCACTTCTTATCATCTACTGTTGAACGCCAAATTACTCGACAATATACTTTGAACCTTGGTAAACTTCCATTAGCTTCATAAAGTAGAGTTTAGAGGCAATCATCATCTTCACATTGTGAATTTCCATAGATCTATGATAGCTTTGTGTAACTCTGACTAGCGATCATTCTATTCGCCCATATGATTAATGAAATTCCCTGTGGACGATATAGTTTATCGATAAATGTGCGCATACCAAGTCGGTAGTTATCGTTCCATCAGCAAAATGTTGACAATTTATGAAAAATATCAACTTTGGACCGCTTGTTATGGGAATTAGAAATCCGAGCTCCCGATTCACCCTTTGTCATTTTTTATAACACTGATAAGACGTACAGGTTCTCGGCATAACAAGAGAAAGTCGAAATATTTCGTCACAGAATAAACGTCAAGAATCTGGGTAGTCAGTGAATAATTTTCATTTGTACAGTTATTACTTACAAGGTTGCTATAACGTTCCATAACTTCCATAGTCCTTAACACATAACTCCCCCATAAACAAAGTCTCTCTCTCAAATGTTCCAACAAAACTTAAGAGATCGAATCTACAGGTTCAAAGATTTCGCCATAAAAATCAACTCTAAAGGACGTGTAAAAGCAAAATTAAAAGCATTATTCATCTCAAGATCACCTGAAAGTCTACGCGTAATGAAAAATATCCAAGGGAACGCTGATATAAAGGTCCGCATTTTAGTCAACGATTTTGGAAAACATGATAGAAAGTAACAGGTAGATAAGTTTCTACTTAACAGACAAACAGACGCTTCTAACAGCAATGGTCAAAACCGTCGTTCTCAACAAATTATCAAGAGAAAAAAAGCAATATTATCACACAGATTCCATTTTTTAACAAAGCACTTCGAAAACAAGAGAGGAATATGACTATTTATCAGCTTCCATGGAACAATCAATACACCACAAAAATTCACTTTTCTATGTATCCCATACCCGATGGGATTTTCCTTAAACATTTTGTGATAACCCATCAAAATCTTCATAATAGGCTTTTTTCAACGAAGATATAAAACCGCACATAACTGTAGTGCACAAATGAAAATGGGCATTTTTGTTCAAATGGACTAATCAGAGGAAACATACTAAACTACCACCAAGGAGGTCGGGAGACGACGAGATCATTAATTTTCAAGAACTCGACTGGGTTGAGTCAATTAATGTCCTCAACCAGGCAAAATTATTTGCGATCACCAACAAATTCGTTGTCAGACATGATCACTGACTGCATTCACTAACACGTATGCATCCACAATGGTACTCATCCACCTAATTAGTTTTTCTCCGTAGTTTCTCTGTGAATATATTTTTTTTCTTGGAATTTTCTTAGACATTGCTGCTATGACCGAATGCTCTATACACAGTAATACATAGTCATATTCGGAGCCTTTTATGCAAGGGTCCTCTAGAAATTCATTTACGTCATCCAATAGTTGATTTTCAACCCCAAGTGTGACACGCCAGATCACACTTCGCTGACTTGTAGCAAACAGAAACATTGTTCCGAATACCCCCGGCAAAAACGTTTTAACTGTGAGCGTACATACACATGCAACAAGCCATGAAGGTGAACGTCTAGCTCACTACCGATCAAAACGATTTCGGTCTCATCAAGAACCAACTGTCGCCATTTGGCAGCAGTAAAATAACAGTAAAATTATCAGCAAACTTTTTGCGACAAACGACAAAGAATAAAGCTTCTCTGTGGGTTGAAACCTAGTATCACCAGTCGAATAATGTCGCTATCACACTATTAAAAAAAACATTACACAACCATTTATTGAAACTACTAATCTTGTAACAGATTTGAACAATGAAGTCAGAAAGAGTTTTATCTGTACAATATATTTTTTACAATAATGCCGTTACATCTCACCGGATATCACAATCCGCTGGTCTATGTAGAAAAGTTCAGTACGCATTCTGAAACAAAACGATACAATAACGAACCACACACATCGTTCGTTGAGGCCATTTTTTGTTGGTGAACAACCTTTCCTGAATGCGAAAGGGTTGGCTTTCACTTGTTAATGACTTCTATATAGCAACATGCTCAACAAAAATGGCTACCCGCCTAAATAATTTTAAAATTACACAGAGAGAAATCCAGTCGCCATAACGACTACAACAGTTTCAGAACTGGAAGTCTATTCTCGTTTACTTTACAAAAATGACAACATCAGCAATCTGTTGGAAACGCATCTCACGGATGCTGTAATAGACTACTTACAATATCGACAAGTGACAAGTTGTCAGAATGCATAAATCGAGGATTACTTCTCTCATCTACACAAGCGATAGGCATGAAAAACCACGAAGTAACGTATGAAAAGGTGATAAATGCCTAATCGAATACTGATCAACTGGATAAAGATGAAGCGAATTATTGCATGCAAATGAGCTTTCCTGTTGTCGGTAGTGTGACTGTGTATACAATATTAGCCAGGTTCCGTAATGAACTACTGAAAGTGGCAGCAGCCGTTGGAAACAATACAGTTATGGGACATGTCTTACACTGCTCAACCGATCATGAATTTTACCGTCACTATAGTCCTAGCATCGCGAAACGCTTAATGTTAAATCTTATTGACTAACTTCCTGTAAATGAGAGACCAATAACAGAACGGATTGAGCGGACGAAAAAGTTTAGGCTTTTTGCACGTAAATCGCCTATAGTTACCCTAATATCAAGAAGAACCAGGATTATTAGGCAGTCGAGACTTGTGGAAGCACTAGCTTCAATTAAATTTGCGTTAAATCCAATGAATTTGTTTAACAACAGTCGATGGTTGCATCGGTTCATGGAGACAGTAACCATTAAGAAGTGGAAACCACTTCTATGTGTACAGAAAAATTTGCTCATCATTATCAGATGGTCCCACTACAGAATGTGCCTTGAAATTAGGGTTTAACCCCTGTTTTCGTTATTCTGCGTCATGGTGCTTAATGAACTTTGCTGTATAAACCCTCAAACCACAGTATGCATCCAAGGAAATGCAACGAAACGCGCGTTCACCTAAAGATTCATAAACATACCCGTTAAAAGACTGACCCATTAGTGTAAGACTGAATCATGAAATGTCTGTTTTTACGCGACTGAATGTTCCCGACAAAATATCTGTTGGTAATCAGTTATCTTGCGCCAGACAAACTATATTCAATAGCCAGTGTCACGCAACAAATGTCATCGTATAGCGGTCGGTCACGTCGCATAACTATTAGCAAACACCTGTTTCCGCTGATGGAAATTGAGATAAATACACAGCTGGACAAAAATGGATGGAACAGTTGGCACTGATCAGTTGGCTCGGTCATGAAATGAGTAGGGCAAGGCTGTCACGTGCAACTCATTGTAATTTGCAGATGCGCTAGTTGATCATTCTGAGTGAACTAAGTGAACGGTTGCTGTTGTGGTTGTTGCTTGCCCTCGGTACCTATCGATTACGCGAAATTTGACTAGACTATCGTTTAGTTATTCAACCAGCAATTCATTCGGTTCACCATAATA
>LOND01029266.1:0-14074 GCA_014220965.1 Paragonimus kellicotti
CCCCTATTCGACACGATCAACATGAGGAACAACGACACAAGAACTGGTCGACCATGGGTTGCATGATTGAATAATATTGAAAATGGCGCAGTAGTCAACACGGTTGATTTATGGAAGTGTGGTCGGAGTTCTAACCCCAGCCGTGGCAAGGATATGCACTACTGACGAGCTCTAATGAGAGCGAAACTCGAGTCTAGTGCTTCTTTTCGAAAGAGGCTGACTGGAAAGTCTATCTGAATGTGAAGACTGCGATCCGAAATGGAAGATGTTTAATTAGAAATGTTGAAAACAATTATTTTACGCTGACTAATGATATTTCTACGGTCAATGCAGAACGGCTCATTTGGTTCCATCCTGGGAAGTCAGCTTGTTGAAAATGAAACCACCACTCAATATCTCCACGCAAACCAGAAGTGTTGGATGTGTGTGCGGGAACCTTTTCAAATTCAAATGAAGTGTTACCGACTAAAACGCCCACCGAAGTGCCTATCGGTAACACATTATCACAGGCATGAGGATCTGAAAATCCGTCGCATGTTGACTGGCTGACTTATCACCTACGAGTGCATAGACAAAATCGTTTGAGAAGAATGTTGTCATTATGAACGACGTTCACTCCTTGACTTTTCATCAATTACCACAGGCATAACCACAGCAAATCGACTCAAAACCACTAATTTCTGAGACCGTTCTTATCTACTCCGGAAGTGTCACTGCATCACACACCGTTCTGACTAGGTCTATCCGGATAACCGTTCTTTTCACAGTAGTAAACCACGTGCTATCGTACCATAATCAAATTGTGTCCACAATGTGATGGACGGGAATGTGTGGTTACATCACCGCTACGAGGTTATTCACATTTACATCTGCTCCCGGCCAAGTCGACTCATGACGTCGAGCCTCTGTGATGGCAACTGAGCCGCTTGTTAAACGAATTTAACGTTGGTGCATAGGAAAGAGGTAATGTGGTGCGCTAATCCGATAAACCAATCACATGATCGGCATTCAAAAGCACAATTTTAACAGATCAGAAATGGAATAACGTCGTCAACACCTACTTTATGCACTGATTCGATATCACATTAAGTTCCATCGATGTTTAGTCGCAGTGTACAGTTTCGGTGAACGAAGTCTGACCGGTGTATGGTACTTCTACTGTTTGGTTAGTATGAGCACAAACGAACAGCGAGCATGGTAGGAGGCGCCTCGCGTTCGAGGAGCAGCAGCGATGAACATCCTTTTTTGAGGCATCATTTAATGTAGAGGCCCGCTGTAGTTTCTTACAGGGTCTAGCCACCGTCGTTCTGTAAGAAACGCAACAGCCATGATTCTTAACACAGGGTAAATGCTTAACAAGGAACCCCTTATCGATAAAGTATATACATGTGGAACTGATGTTTTGCTATCATGCAACATGTAGACAAAGCGCTAACAACAAGCAAATCACCTACAACACAAGACCCACGCGAGCAAAGATCAAATTGCGCAGTTTACACGCTTCACAATCGAGCAGCTGGACACCGCGTGAGATTAAGGAGATATCTGCACGGCAGCTCCCACCGAGCCTCTATCTCGTTTCATTAAGCAGTTCTTCACAAACACGGCTGGAAGTGAGCAACAAGCGAATTGGCCCGACTGGCAAGACCTCTACTCCACGTCCCAAACAATGGACAATGAGTCACTAGCACACCAAATAGGACTTACACGACTGCTTTCGTTTCACGTTCCTGAGTCATCGACTGACCACCTCGTAACTTACAACAGTTAAATGGAGTACACAAAAAAGAACAATCGACAAGCTAGTAGATAAACAGGCATTCCTTACACTCAGTTTATGTAAACAAACCCATGCATTTTCAAAATTTGAATGGGTGGACCCGTTCAATTCCGAAAAGCTTACTGACTAGACCTTTCATCATTCTCCAAATCAAGCAAGCATTGATGACAACACAGCAGATGCATTCGATCTTCAGCGGCTACGATTCCTAATCTAAGAATGGAACTACCCGCGCAGTGACCCTATAAATGTTTTGGTGAAACGCTGTGACGCAAAACATTGCCCAAGTTAATGAAATGTTCCCCTGGGATAAGCAAAGTCGACAATGGTGCGCATCAATGTGTCGAGTGCAGACGACTAATCCATCGATTGCATATACAGGCCACCGAGGTAGACTAGTGTGATTCCGTTGGCAGATCGCATTCCATTGACAAAAGTTAACCAGCAATAATCGGTGACACCTACAGTCGACATTCGAAAACAAAGCAACAACTCACAATAGCTGATCAAGGATGTCAGTATATTACACAATGACCGCGCGTACAACACCAGAACAAAACCTTCCCAGAAGGAACGCTGTTAACAAGTACGAATGGCTATGGCGATCGACCCAATTAGGAAGCTTTCAGTACAGCTTAAGAGACAACTGGCAAAATGAGGGCAGGTTAGAGCGGGTTAGGAGACTTTAAGCAGAGAGACGACCCTCTAGAAGCCAGAGCAAAGAAGAGGCCTCGAGATCAATATAAGGCATAGTTGCCCACTCGGAAGAGTGTGACACGACATCGGCTGAGCTGAACTCCATTTTGTTATGTGGTCTTGTTTTGAGTGCGGGGGACTTTGGGGGTTATTTCTGGTTTTTGGGGGTGGGTGGGTTGCGGGGTTTCGTTATCGTTTGTTATGGGCGCTTGGGGGGTTGTTCATGGTGAAGGTTGTTCACGGTCGTGTCCAACGGTTGGGCTCGTTAGTTATTTTCACTTGTTACATTACACAAAACAGTAACAACCACTTGTCTAACTTCTAAGTCATGACTTCCGTCCTGTGGACATTTGATTCAGTCTTTAAAGTTACATATCATGCGAACCGACTAAACGACCAATATCCGACGCAATTTTTCTCAGATAACGATGTTACCTGCATAGATAAGTACGGCTAAAGACAATAAAACTGAATGGGAACCCCGGTTGTAAACGAGGATATCTTCCTGAGTAACCAAAGATGGTCTGTTGACGCAACAAATCAGAAATGTGATAAAAACACGGTATTTTGAGAGAGAAATGAAACGGATGACACCAACCAGTTTTGCCCTACAAGCGAAAGAAGTACGTAGTAACCGTAACTTCCATCCGAAACTGATTTCTGTGTTGTAAACACGGGACCGCTTCAAACTTTTAACACAACCTTGAACTTGAAAGTCGTGGGTGACTCGCCATTGTAACTCTAGACAAATTCACAAAAACTCGTGTCCAGTTGATTAGAGTTAACATTACTGAACAGGCCAGCACCTTATCATCATTATAACGGTCTCGAGCCTGACTAGAAAGTACTGTGGCTCAGGCTGCCGCCCACCACAACAATAACGTTACTAAAATGCTTGCAAATTAATAAAAGACTGAGCGGGAAAACTAGAAATGGTAGGAACCCAGATATACCATTGATTGCGGCAAACTTCCATCTCGAATGGCGTTTCTAACCAACGATCTGGGTGATCGTGAGAAACTCGGTTAAGTAGGTGATATCTACCCGCTCTGTTCAACGGTACGGTCATGGACCACACTATGTGACCACGTTGTCGCTTGACCGCCACGTGGTTTCACCCAACTGTTGGTGGTCTCAGTATATAATGTCCGGTACGGTAAACGCTCAGCTGGACATGCGGAGTACGTGACCCAATCCTCACAGACTATGCAGTGTGCACCGAGACGTTTTCCATAAACCAGCTTGCAGAGTGGCAAGTGTCCCTCACTACAAGAAACACTCTTAGCATTCCCTTTGGGTATTTTCTGTACAGGACGTACCGAATATGGAAGATATTCGATGATATCCACAATCCCTCCCCACTTGAAAAACAGAAAGAGAAGACGTACAAAAAAGTACACTGATTGGTCATTCATCTGATTTTGAATACAGCTCGTGGACAATAAGTGTACAATGTGCAAAAAAAATAAACAACCACAAGAGACAACTTGGGGTCGCAAAAGAGGAATAACAAAAAAAACCAATGTATGCGGATGCAAAACCAGGTCACGCGCACGTGCGATAACCACTCACCGGGATCACGGTAACTGTCTCCGAGGGACGAATTATGAACAAGGAGTCGACCAGAAACCAAATGGAAAACCCCATGCCAACATAAATGGAGAAATTAAGTAGAAGACTGGTCAGAACCGTGTAAGGAAATAGTTGTTATTTACAACCGGACATTAGCATCCAGTATGAACACTTGTTATCATGTTATGAAAACCATTGATGTGACGCACAGAGCACCATGTCAACCATCGATGAAATATAAGCAAAATATTAAACACACAAAAACATGGAATGCGTCCAGTAAGGACGGATAACATGAAGCAAACACATTAGACAAAGCAAGAACCACCCTCAGACAAACTGCTGAGAAACAGCCAGGGTACAGACTCAACGATGGAGGATCAGGGCGTAAAGAAGAAAAATGCATAGCCGAGTTGAAATGATTAATGAGGACATTCGGCTGAATACATACATACATACATATAAGGACGTGTGAGTTGTAACCAGGAATACAAACAGTATAATAAAGTGGATTGATTGATGGCTGGAAAAAAGACTAACAATAATAATAATAACAATAAGGGTTTGTTGATATGAAAATAGTGATCGAAAACGGATAGCGGATCGCAGGTAGGATAGAGAAGTAAAATGAAGACATCACCATTATCAACAATTAAAACATCATCACACGTCGTGTGTTGAGGACAGATTACTACGTCGTAAACTAACCTGACTCTGTGCAGTCAGAGCCAGCTTGATCGCGGATGAATTGAGCCGTGCAGCTCGTAACAAATCAATGATTGTGATCATTTTGATAGAATGTAGAGTCAAATGTACAATCAATTCCTCCATCGTTTTCGGTCGGGTAGGTTCTGTCGTGGTAACTGTTGACGAATCAATGGATGATGACGGCGATTCATCCGCCTTTAATAGTAACTCTAAATCAAGGCTGTTTGTCAAGTCCTCTGGTTTGTGTCCATCACGTACCATATTGGATTCAGAGCGAACCAGCTCAATCAAATCATTTGATGCTACTCCCAACAGATCACTGCTATCTACAGAATCAAAACCTTCCACAAACGGGACAACAGTTTGTTCTGCCGAGGTATTCGTCATATCATTTAGCAACTCTGATTTGCAGCTTGCATGGACCGCTGTATCCGTTAAATCCCCCACATCTACCAGAGAACTGGGTTGGAAAGTAGCTGACAGCAGTTGACTTTCGACTGTACAAACCGGTTCTTCGACATTATAACATATACTTCCCGAATTGGGCGGCGTGGGAAACAGACTTGGTGCATTTACTGTGGTTAATCGTTTCGGCTCAAGGCTGGCAAGTAGACGGTTGAACGCATCTTCAGGCGCCACGTTTGTTGGTAAGAACGGCATATTCGGTTCCATGCCCCAAAGAAACGCCGGATTTAACAGTTGTTGATCGCAAGCACCAACAAGCGTCTCCAGCAGATCCTCATGATTAATAAATTCAACCATTGGGGGAGGTGAAGGAGAGGCATCCTGTTCCTCCAGCTCGGTCATCAAATCCGATTTGGGCTCCCTCGATTCTTCTTCCTGATACAGTCCGGCCAAAACCTCGACAACCTCCGGGTTTGTCACTATAGTGTCTGCGTGATTCACGAGATCAGTCGGCTTATCCACTGTTGTTGTCAATGATTCCGCAAACTGTGCACTAGAATCCGTCGACACAATTTTTGTTTTACCCTTTCTAGTTTTTTTCTGTTTTAATGGACCTGGGCAGAAAATGAACAAAAGAACAGACATATAGTTGGGAAGCAAAAGAAAATAGTCAGTGGTTACAGGTAAACATGAAAAAAAAACAATCAGTCATCGCTATTATTTAGTGTAATCACGGAGTGGTATAGCAAACCGGCACCCGGTTGCCATCATGTTAATAAAAGTCCAATATAAATCAGGCTATTAATATCCTAACAGAACGAAAGACTGTGTGGTTTGCACAGTTCAGACAGCACGGATCGAACAAACACATTTTAAATGAACCACATTGTTCCCAATCAAGTCCGTAGCACTTTTATGGAAGTAGACCGGCTAGGTTAATTCGACACTAAGAGTAAATACAACAACTTGATGCTGCTGTGATGGTAGTTCAAGTGAACTTGATGACACATCGGTGGCTTATTCAATCACCATTTCTTAGTCGTCACCACACATAAGATTCATTCATATATAACTTCGAAAGGATCGACAGTCTCGTATTTTCGGTAGATAGTTCCAATAAAGGACGGTATGAACGACTCATTCCTTTCAGTTTACCAAATAGTGACTCGTCCACGGATTGAACCACCATAACTTTGCCCTGTGAGATTACCAATGATATCCACTTGACCTTCAAAATGAAGTCACGTGATTCAGTGGTCTGTCTATCACATTCCAACCGACCCAGCGGTTATTTTGATGTTGGCCAGTCAGTATACCGAGTTCGAAGGGATTGTGTTTAACCGGAGACGAATGGAAGTCACATGTAGAAACTTGGAGAGAAGACTTCGGGAATAAATGAAGCGTACTCATCCATCGTCACATGAACAACGTTTACCTAAACACACCAAAACAAAAAATTCTCGTACACTTTGAGAGAGCAGTTGGTCAAACAGTAGAAGTGTAACAAGTACGTGAGGGCAACGCGCTCTACATAAAATGTACTGGCCGAGATTGTGCGGGTTGACAGCTTCAGATAGACTGTTATTTTGTACAGATGAAGCCGAAACAGATAGTGTTTCAACTAACAACCTAGAGCTGGTTACTACCTGTTGCTAACAGATGGATAGTTGTGAAACGATCAAGGTAACAGATAGTAATGAAATGTGAAATTTCCATATTCTACGCTACAAGTCGTTACCGTTATTCTGAGCCACAAATGAGGCTGTGTAGGCGCCTAGGCGAGAACAATGCAGAAAACCGAAACTCGAACCTGCGAGCACGCCTGAGAGGTCGTCGTCACCACTGTGTTACGTTAATGTGTCCCACACAAACATTCGACCCCTTCCTGATGGTGAAGTAAACGGACCCACAGTGGTAGTAAAAGATCCCACAGGATCAAACGCACAAGGAATATGAGAAACTTGGACACCTAGGTGGGGAAAGTATTAGGACAACTTCCCGTCTGGCACACACTTTCGTGGAATTTCTTCACAATTTTCTATACTAGTACCACGGTCAGCAGTAGCGCAAGCCGAAGTCCAGTCATGTCTGGTCCAGACATGGATGTCCAACTGCAGATAACCACAGCAAAAACTATGCCCTGTGAATTGCTGACAAACGGACTGAGTAACCACTTGGGAAGATTCATGGATGATGTGGGTGAATCAACACGGTTGGCGGAGCTGTCAACCACTGGAAAGACAGATGAAATACAGATCCGAAGAGATCGTCAGTATGTTTTCAGGTCATTGGTCTCCAACACGATAGATGAGAGAAAACTAACGCGAGTGTGATCGGGGATTGACGAGAAAAATTTGGTCTTATTAAATCTAGTCGGAGAACTTAGATATCATGCGAGTGCGTACGTCACAAATGAAGAGCCCTTTCAGTCAGTGGAATCGTGGTAAAGCCGTTCAGTGGTCATACAACAAACTGTGGACTGTGAAACGAAGCAAAATAGCTAATACATTCCAACGACTGAAAAAACGTAAGCTGCAATACAACACAAGTCACTGTTAAAACTCCAGACGTGCAGAACAACACACCGCGCCAAACTGGCGAAAAGCTTACGAGAATGAACCGGATGGGAAGGCGTGGACAGATCGCTTGTCATTACGCCCTGTTCGGTCAGACTGATTGCTGTGTGCGATGGACCCGATGCAGCAGAGGCCGTGAGTTCTATTACAGGTGAATCGGTTTGGATGCTCAACGGTAAATGCGGATCGGACGGAACCATCAGCTTGCGGTAATACCGGCCGGTCCCCTTGTGGTGTGGCTGAAACTGTCCGGGAACGGCGACTCACGCGCTTTGATCCAGATGTGGAAACTGACAGTGCGGGACTAACTGGTGCACACTGTTCGGATTTGCGTGAATAGAAGGAAGTCGGAGAATGAACAGACTGATCAGTCACTACCGACCTTGTCGCATCGGCAGACAAGTGCAACAACCGACGGGCTCGTTGTGAGAAGCGAGACAAATTAACCATCATTTTATCCACCCAGCCCACGTGCAACACCGGCACAGGAGAGTCTTCTTCCCATAGACATAAATGATCGTAAAAAGCGAGCAGATAGGCCAAGCACTGGGGATCGTCTGCGTAAAAGATAAGTGATCAGGTGAGAGATGATAAATCAAAACGGCGATGCGTATTACATTCAAAGCATGGGAAACACGGAGAGTGGACTTTAGGAATGAGTGACAGTTGTGGAATATTTTCAGGCAAAAACGACGGTTTCCCAAAAACACTCATAACCGAATGTAAAACAGTCAGATCAATAGGACAAATGTACTTAGCTTCCAATGACCACTGCCAGCTGTCCAGAAAAGATAAGCAGTGATGTATCCACGGAACCAACTAAGGATTGTTCGCTACTACGGGCATCATTCGCTTAACTAATAAAACACACACGATTGGGTAAAATCCGTAGAATGTCTGATTTCCGGATTTCGAGCTTCGACATCAAAATGGACACATGAGTCGCTCTGAAAGTGTGTTTATTTGTGGTCCTACGAAACACTGAGCGAACAAACCAAGCACTGTTGATATTTCTGCTGCTGTCAGGCTGCTTCCTACCTTACTCCTTGGAGAGGCAGGGAGAGCGTGAGTTGCCAACTTAAAACCTACGGCTGATTTAGCAAATCAGCTGAAGACCAAGAATTTTGACAGTAGAGCCGAGAAAGAAACTGACTGCTGTACTGCATTTGGTCTATTACTATTTGAAAGAAAGCCCAAAGGATAACAAGCTGAGGTGACAAGATAGTGGAATAAGAGAATCTGGGGGATCTGTCTGAGTTTTTATGTAACTGATCATATCAAGGCGGCCAGTTAATCAATGGGTTGGAAATTATAACACTGTTGAATATACATTATTACCATCATTTTCAGCTTTGAGCCGTACTCGTAGATACTATGGTTCAATATGTCGCTGGTCCTGACAAAGGTCCACGAAGTAGCAAAGTAGAAAATCAGTAGAAATGTGCAGTGAAGAGATACGAAAAACAAACGAAAACAATTGTTTCACGCAAAAAAGGAGTCAATAAGTTTGAGGATACAGGTTGGTTATTGACTGCGAGGGTGGTTCTAATAAGCGGCGTCGATGGTCGCGAACTCATAAACCGGGATGGTTGGGCTTTCACAGCCAGTGCTCACGTCACCACCTGGCCGTTATGCAGTTTTTTCCTAATATCGACGGTCACAACTCAACAATGCGCGGCGCAACAGACGTTCCGTCGGTATACACGGTATGTGACCCAACCAGCGAAAACTGCACCTTCATAAACTCAGTTATCAGTCACGAACTGGCATATATACTAGATACGCGCCGACAGGCCGTCTCGTTGCTTACAGTTAGCCCATTTGATAATGGCTGACTGGCAGAGACAACAGTGGTCGAATGCCAAGAGTATATGTGCATCTCCAGCATGAATGCACTAGGTCTCTGATCCATACAGCAAAACTCAGCACATACTATCGCATAGTAAACCATGCTCTAATCGACAAATATGCATTTCCCCAAGGTCACAAGTGATGAATGTTGAAAAACACTACGTAGTTTCGCTACCCTCGTGGATAACTCGTCAACGACCATACAAGCTGATGAAATGACACTACCCAGGTAGGTGAAGCGATCGACAATCACCAGTGGCCTATTTACAATAACAGAACTGGGAGCAGCGTCAACTTAAGCTTGTAACAACATTACACTTTGAAGGAGCAAAGTGCATACCATAAAAACCAGCCATACCATTTAGTCGGTTCAGTATGGAATGCATGATCTCGGTAGTGGGGCGACGTCATCCGCATATTCAATAGCAGTCGGTTTATTATCTGGCACAATCTCCACTCCGAGATCCTCGGAAACTCGGAGTGGCTATTCCAGAATACCGTCCATCCGAACGTCCAAAAAAGGAGGTCGGGCACTCTTGTCGAACACCACTTGAAACAGAGAACGTTAGAGATAGTTGTCCAAAAACGCGCAAGTTGCACTCAGAATGGGCATATAACGACTTGACTGAAGTGACATACTTCAGGGTGACTCCTCTGCGACAAAAATAACCTTGTGCAACTGAGTGAAAGGCAGCCTTTAGGTCCAAAAATACAACGACCGTTGGCAGAGAAGAGTCTGTTGTAAGGTGTATGAATTTGATTATCCATGATTTGGTTACGCTGTCCTGCGTAGAGTAAATATTTGTGTGACCTCAGAGACTCCACATCAATAAAACCTCATTTTGGAGTGGATCAATGAAGAGAAAAAAGTCCTGATGATGCCGACGGTTTGATGATTGTACCTCCAGAAACAGCTCTTATGATAGCACCACAGAAATGACTACGAAAACAGTAGCTAGAGTTCTCGGCATGCTCAAAAAAAAGTAGAACCGAATAACAGGCAGACCTAACGCTTACCCAATATGTTGGAGGTCTGATACAAACTGCCATCTGGATCAGCTTGTAACAGGCCCTCGGCACAGGAACGCGAAGCCTCGGCTGCGCATCGGAACATATGAGGCATCAGTTGTGTGGCGATTTCCAACAGCTCGCGATAGATCTCCCAGTCCTCAGAACTGTGGTTGTACCTTTGTGAGCACACACAGATAAGAAAACAAAAGCGTCAGCAGAAGTGGCACACAGAGAACGTCCAACGAGCCAATGTTCGATTTAGTTGAGGTAAACAAAAACAGCTTCTATAACCCAAGGAGTTTGATGTCACGTGATATACACGGGTGAATACAAGTAAGTGGCTTAACTCTAGGCGGAAACATTCAAATTAGCCGGAGATTGCACCATGGACCGTAAGGTTGCCTGGCCGTTATGCGCGAACAAATGGTTTTCGCCTTTTGTTCAAAGAGGAATCACTTAACTGGAGTTCAACAGCGAGGCTTCCTTACACAGCGACGAGTGGCAAACAATCGCCCGTGGTCCTCATGTAGGCATTTTCACAACCATACAGTCAATGTCCGTGCTAAACATGAACGCTTCAAAAGCTTTATTATCACACACCTGGCGACTGGTCACTCGAGGACGTACCGAATTGCTGCGAGAACCTACATCACCAGGAAGCAGGTAAGGAACGTTAACTCATCATCATCATAGCAGCCATGAGCCTGACCAAAAGGTACTGTGGCTCGGGCTGCCGCTCACCTCAACAGTGACGTGGAATATCCTAGAAGAAAACGTTACTAAGAAGGTTGAAAATTAATAAAAGAAGTCTAAGCGGAAGAACTAGAAATGGTATGGATGCAGGTACGCCATTGACTGCGACACACCGCCATCTCGGATAGCGTCTCTAACCAGCGGTTACCTTGATCGTTTCACAACTATCCATCTGTTAGCAACAGGTAGTAACCAGCTCTAGGTTGTTAGTTGAAACACTATCTGTTTCGGCTTCATCTGTACAAAATAACAGTCTATCTGAAGCTGTCAACCCGCACAATCTCGGCCAGTACATTTTATGTAGAGCGCGTTGCCCTCACGTACTTGTTACACTTCTACTGTTTGACCAACTGCTCTCTCAAAGTGTACGAGAATTTTTTGTTTTGGTGTGTTTAGGTAAACGTTGTTCATGTGACGATGGATGAGTACGCTTCATTTATTCCCGAAGTCTTCTCTCCAAGTTTCTACATGTGACTTCCATTCGTCTCCGGTTAAGCACAATCCCTTCGAACTCGGTATACTGACTGGCCAACATCAAAATAACCGCTGGGTCGGTTGGAATGTGATAGACAGACCACTGAATCACGTGACTTCATTTTGAAGGTCAAGTGGATATCATTGGTAATCTCACAGGGCAAAGTTATGGTGGTTCAATCCGTGGACGAGTCACTATTTGGTAAACTGAAAGGAATGAGTCGTTCATACCGTCCTTTATTGGAACTATCTACCGAAAATACGAGACTGTCGATCCTTTCGAAGTTATATATGAATGAATCTTATGTGTGGTGACGACTAAGAAATGGTGATTGAATAAGCCACCGATGTGTCATCAAGTTCACTTGAACTACCATCACAGCAGCATCAAGTTGTTGTATTTACTCTTAGTGTCGAATTACCTAAGCCAGTCTACTTCCATAAAAGTGCTACGGACTTGATTGGGAACAAGTGTGGTTCATTTAAAATGTGTTTGTTCGATCCGTGCTGTCTGAACTGTGCAAACCACACAGTCTTTCGTTCTGTTAGGATATTAATAGCCTGATTTATATTGGACTTTATTAACATGATGGCAACCGGGTGCCGGTTTGCTATACCACTCCGTGATTACACTAAATAATAGCGATGACTGATTGTTTTTTTTTCATGTTTACCTGTAACCACTGACTATTTTCTTTTGCTTCCCAACTATATGTCTGTTCTTTTGTTCATTTTCTGCCCAGGTCCATTAAAAACAGAAAAAAACTAGAAAGGGTAAAACAAAAATTGTGTCGACGGATTCTAGTGCACAGTTTGCGGAATCATTGACAACAACAGTGGATAAGCCGACTGATCTCGTGAATCACGCAGACACTATAGTGACAAACCCGGAGGTTGTCGAGGTTTTGGCCGGACTGTATCAGGAAGAAGAATCGAGGGAGCCCAAATCGGATTTGATGACCGAGCTGGAGGAACAGGATGCCTCTCCTTCACCTCCCCCAATGGTTGAATTTATTAATCATGAGGATCTGCTGGAGACGCTTGTTGGTGCTTGCGATCAACAACTGTTAAATCCGGCGTTTCTTTGGGGCATGGAACCGAATATGCCGTTCTTACCAACAAACGTGGCGCCTGAAGATGCGTTCAACCGTCTACTTGCCAGCCTTGAGCCGAAACGATTAACCACAGTAAATGCACCAAGTCTGTTTCCCACGCCGCCCAATTCGGGAAGTATATGTTATAATGTCGAAGAACCGGTTTGTACAGTCGAAAGTCAACTGCTGTCAGCTACTTTCCAACCCAGTTCTCTGGTAGATGTGGGGGATTTAACGGATACAGCGGTCCATGCAAGCTGCAAATCAGAGTTGCTAAATGATATGACGAATACCTCGGCAGAACAAACTGTTGTCCCGTTTGTGGAAGGTTTTGATTCTGTAGATAGCAGTGATCTGTTGGGAGTAGCATCAAATGATTTGATTGAGCTGGTTCGCTCTGAATCCAATATGGTACGTGATGGACACAAACCAGAGGACTTGACAAACAGCCTTGATTTAGAGTTACTATTAAAGGCGGATGAATCGCCGTCATCATCCATTGATTCGTCAACAGTTACCACGACAGAACCTACCCGACCGAAAACGATGGAGGAATTGATTGTACATTTGACTCTACATTCTATCAAAATGATCACAATCATTGATTTGTTACGAGCTGCACGGCTCAATTCATCCGCGATCAAGCTGGCTCTGACTGCACAGAGTCAGGTTAGTTTACGACGTAGTAATCTGTCCTCAACACACGACGTGTGATGATGTTTTAATTGTTGATAATGGTGATGTCTTCATTTTACTTCTCTATCCTACCTGCGATCCGCTATCCGTTTTCGATCACTATTTTCATATCAACAAACCCTTATTTGTATTATTATTATTGTTAGTCTTTTTTCCAGCCATCAATCAATCCACTTTATTATACCGTTTGTATTCCTGGTTACAACTCACACGTCCTTATATGTATGTATGTATGTATTCAGCCGAATGTCCTCATTAATCATTTCAACTCGGCTATGCATTTTTCTTCTTTACGCCCTGATCCTCCATCGTTGAGTCTGTACCCTGGCTGTTTCTCAGCAGTTTGTCTGAGGGTGGTTCTTGCTTTGTCTAATGTGTTTGCTTCATGTTATCCGTCCTTACTGGACGCATTCCATGTTTTTGTGTGTCTAATATTTTGCTTATATTTCATCGACGGT
>LOND01029268.1:6359-17630 GCA_014220965.1 Paragonimus kellicotti
ACAATGTTGCCAGTGCTGATGACATTTTGTACAGAACCATTTTCCTGGACACGATCTTATTTATCATGTTCAAGACTATTGCTGCACATTCTGAAAAACCTTATGAACACTTGCTCTTTTCTAATGTAAAAAAAATAGTGGGCACGATGGCCTCCAAAATGCACGTGCACTTGCACACTCGTGCGTGATAGACAGATAGATGATAGATTGACAACCCGTTCCGTCAGCTGATTGTAAGGTTGATTCACGCACACTTAATTCTCGTTCATCGATCACTTTGGAAGCCTCTGCTAAACATCATTCATTCTTTCATTAAACGACTGTGTTCGGCAACGTCCTACCTGACTGGGCATCACACCTCAAGTACCTTACACAATCGGACAACAAACAAACGACGCATTCGATAAACATTTCTTTTAAAAAGTTATTCTTTTTATACAGTGACTTAAATTCATGTTCATGAAAATATCCATCTGTCAGAACATTACAATTTCGAGGTGTCCGGCCATTCTGCAGCGACAATGCTGTCAGTGAACTTATTTGCAGTAGGTTCTTTTGACTCAAAATATTGATAAGGTGATCTGGAAAACTCAAACTGATGCACCCAGTTGATCGGCTAGTATGCCATTTATCTAGTGAATGCCGACCACCTTGTATGATGCATGTCTATAAGGTCGATCACCAGTTCAACCCTGTGGCACCACATGCGTACGCTTCCATCCGACTGTTTACGGCGAATTCGTGACTGACCTGTACTGTTTTAGTAAGTTGATTGGCCACCAGCGTCTGGTCTTTGATGATTGGTATGTCGACTTTGGTGAGGTTGTGCTAAATAGAGTGAAATGGTGACTGGTTGCCTAGGCATTGCTCAGCAAAGGTACTTTGGTCCATCTGTGCCGAAAAATTGGCAATTACATTTAGTCTGGGTTATTGAGTGATAGCAAGATTGTAATGACAGCCAAATGAGAACGGTGCTTCCTCAGTATCAAGTCTGTGCCTGTTAACCGTTCCTGAATGCTTCTGCCGATTACTTTGCGCAGCGGTATATGTTATACTGATCAAGACTTTGCATCAAATCCTCTTTAGCTCTCTTGACCTGTCTACCGGATGTTACATGGGCCGCTTGCCCCTATTCGGGGATACAATCTCCCATAAAGTGCGAATGGTGTAACTCATCACTTTTGTGAATGTGAATTAGTGCAGCAATCATCAAAAAAGTGAAAATAATTTGAGAATCCATGAATAAAAAGTTAATGTGAACGTCTGTACGGTCTAGAAGATGGAAGTTTGTAGGCTGCCGCAACAACTGACGGAGTGCGAAAAGATGAAAGAGAGGTGTGTGCAGAAATATCAAAATAAGACCGCATGGTCTAATCCAATTAAGATCAGTTCCGCGCTAACGATAGGTTTGAATGTGATATTAGTGGCAAAAATCATGTTTTCCCAGAAGCTTCAGAAGTACTGCTACCTTTCGGTTATGCTCAATCAATCCAAAGCACCATGGTATGATATGAGACATCAAAAAATCAGCTGGTACGGACTCAGGTACGGTTAGAGAATCAGTTCGGTTGTACGACACTATTATTCGTTTTCACCGCGCATGCTTAGAGCTGTCAGGCTCAACCGGTTACATACACTTATTAGTAACATACACATAAAAGTCCGATAGGCTTCCTCTGTGTAGCCAGAGAATAGTCAAGGTTGTTTTTATACATCCTACATATAACAAACTATCAATACTTAGCTGGTAAGTAGCCATTAATAAACTTGCAGAACGTTTGTGCAGTTTCCATTTATGACCTGATTCTGAGTAGCTACTGAATTTTCTTTTGGTGTACTCATACATACCGCAATAAGCGGTGCAAAACCAATTCCTAAAATGAACGAACACATGTGCATGAATGAGTTCGTACAAAGCCTCGTGACCAATGGAAAAGTGCATCGAAAGCACATATCATGGCGACAATCGTAACAAAATTTACTGTTGGTTAAAACAATGAGGACAAGTGAAAGTGATCGATGAAACTTCATTACACATCAAAACGGTAATGGGTTGTGAACAATTTACAGTTCTCTTGTTTACATCACCCACACACTAGGAAGTCATGCAAACACCTTCGTCGTTAGTAGTGACATACTACTGTTAAGATCGATTTCCGTATGCTTTACTCTGACATCCCCCCGTGATGAACTGTTTGATATTACGAGGATCGCATGGCCACAGAATACCCACACGTCCGATTTGGAATAGTGTAGTCATCATTTTTCTGTCAAAATGATTGTGGCGTTTCAGGTGGGGATAAACGCTAGGTATTGTACGTCTGGAAAATTTAACTACAGATGTGCAAACATCATAAACCAATTATTGTTTTAATGAAGCGTGGACAGGACAGCAGATTGTTAGAAAAAAGGGGTGGGTTAATGTACGAAGGATTTGGATAAATGGAAGAGTACCCCGGTTTTCCATAAACGTTAAACTGTATGTCTAATTGTATTAGAGAAAAAGTTACTAGCAGAAGGGGGGCAATGTCAATAAAAATAATAAAAATAACAAGGAAGTCGTGGTATACGAATTATACGTGAATCATAAAAATTGTGTAACAAAATGTCAAAACTTATCAAACTCCAAATAGCGCGACGGAAATGACTTTAACTGTTGCGAATCACCAAGCGAGATAGTCGAATCTTGTGGGGTATGACGGACGGATGGGTTGATGTGAGAGTAGACTTGTAATTCGCTTGCTAGATGAAGCGATACAAGTCGTGAAGTCGGAAATCCTCAGCTTAGGACTGGGTATCGTTTAGCTTGCGTCAAAGAAGGATGTGTTGTTCGGCATGTTGCGTAACAGTATATAGTAGTTTCTCTTTATAAGTCGCACGGAAGTGTTTGACACTACCTGAATAGTTGTGACAATGTATGTCGCTGTGTGCCAAGCCGAACAATGAACAAGGTAATGTGTTGGTTGCACCGACTCTAACGTTACTGACACAGTTGGAACCGCTGACCATGTCGGGAGTTCCTTGTCAGACGCTGTGTCGAGAGTTCATCGAATAAACATTGTTGCTTTTATAGTTCCCACTAACCTTCGAAATGTGGGTCAAAAGGGTGTCAATGTCGAGACGGGTTGCATGTTAGCTACGGCACTTTAGAGAGCTGATGCGTGAGTGCGTACAAGACGAGTCCAATAAGGCAGTTAGATGACGTATATGAACAAGTGCGTTGGAAGTGTAGTGATGGGTTTATTGTGATCATTCGGTTGACCGAACAGCAAGCTATCAGTTTGGGATGGGGTCATTCGGACCCCTACAACTACTTGATATCTTTATCAGACCAATAGTAGCTTTCTCTGACCTTTTCAGATCCCTGTCTGACCATCTGACCTTCACGGATGCACGCCGTCGGAGGATGCAGGATACCGCCACCTGGTAACAAAAGTTACTAGCATGTGCCCAATATTTTCTGATCAGGGATGAATCGTATATAATGAAAAGAGTTAGCGTATGTTCAAGAGCCCATGATGAACAATACCATATACGTTTGGAAACTAAGTGAAACATGTCAACTGGCTCTGCGTGGAAATCAGAGCCAAGACTGTGCTCTTATCAAAATCGACTGCCCGGGATTATGTGCAATCACGTTAGCTGTTGAGAAAAAGTGACCAGAAACAATTGGCATTGTTTAAACAGCGCGGTGCTGAACACGACATACGCGTGACTTCAGCTTTCCCCCCACTGGACTTTCACGTAGGTGAACTCACGTCCTCATTATCGACTGCTGGAAGACTTATGACAATATTCGTCAGCAAGCTATTTATCGTTCGTAAACATGCATCCATTTGCATCCCATGATATTCCACAAAGTTAGCACTACGTAAAACCGCCAAAAATCCTCGACGTGAACCCATTTTAACCTGCCCCGTTTCCCTGTTTAGTAACCGCTACCTAGTCGGTTAGTTTGTAACTTCGTTCCGGGTCTCCATCCTCCGCTGAAGTGTATCAGTGAATGTTAAATGGTCTGACATGAGGGTTACGCTGCCATACAAGGCGCTTAGACACCGCAACTTTTATAAACGATTAAAAAGCAGACTTATTGGTGTTTCCCTTCACACGTCAGTTGAGTGATCGTGCTACCGTAAATAAAACCATCACAGTTCAATAGACGGCTTGGTAGAAAATAGCTGGAACAGGAAAGGTGGTTGTACGAAAAAATTGAACAGTTATTATGAGGTCTATTGGATAACGTTTTCACAGATGGAGCAGCAGCGACCAATATGCATTCAAGGTGATGACCAATAAATAATATAACTTCTTATGTGGAATAAACGACTTTGGCGTTGTATGTTGAGAAATTTGATAGATTTAGAAGTAATCCACAAACAGCAAGCAGGCAGACTCAGAAATATACCCTCATCAAATCTGCTGTTTGTGGTAAAGTTCCTACAGATTAAAAAATGGATAACTCGCACAATCAGGCAACTGTTCGGCGCCCCACGTTGTCTAAACCATTGCGGCAGACAAGCCAAATATCAAGCACATACACAGACAAGTACATATCCGAAGGCTTCACATAGCTGATCACACGTGGTGGCAATGGTAGTTAGGTTTACTGCACATCAGCATATCAGACGAAACAACAAAATGATTAACAACCGCACTCGTAAACCAACGAGGTTGGACAATGTTCGGATAACGAGAATTACGAACAAGGATCACAATTAATGCTATCCTGTTTTTACTTGGTTCAGTAATCCACAGTCGCTTTTCAACACCGCTCAGTTATTTTCAGTCACGTTAAGTTGAAGTGAACGGGCGGTTCATACGCTCAGTTGTCTGTGTAAGTCTAACGTATGAAAAGTAATCCTACGTTTTTTCTCTCACCGGACTGTTACTCGAAACGTGGCACACCTTGTTGATCCAGAATGATATTAGAGTGATATTGCAATTAAATAGAAATATTTTTAAAAAAGCGCAAAGGTAATTACGACCAATATTTTAACACTGTCTAACCTCTCAACCGTCAACCATGTTGACCACTACGCCACTGACTTCACAATAGGCACAACCATATGCACTTGTGAGTATTTACGCATACCATGTAAACGGCCACGTGAAACAAAGAAGCAAGCCTCATTATTTGAGAATACAGAAAGGGATTGTGCGAGGTAAAGGAGAATGATGTGAGACGAAAGCATCACACAGGTACACACGAAGATTCACAACACAGAGACAATTGACTTCCATTCTTCGTCATGTCAAACAGCGTCCTCAACCAAAGTCGAATGTGGTCTGCTGGAACCCATCGAGAAAACCTGGCAAGTCCTACCGAAGCGAGCTTCGGTATGGATGTCTTCATACCCCAAACCCAAGCCCACATTGAACACCAGATTGCAATTTCCAGTCTAAACCGACCACTGGTAGAAAAGAAAACGTAGCGGTGAGTTGACATTCGCAAGATATGACCAAATCACAGAAGCTTGCGATAAACGATCGGTATGCGTAACGGTCTACAAAATCTACCTGTCCGGTCGATACATCAGCGAAAATAGTCGTTGCAGGCACAGTGTTTAAATCACACGCCGGGAATTCTTCGGAATTACCAGTAATTGAAAGCAGGCACTCTATGAACATCCTCTTCAAGAATAGACCAGATTTCAGAACCGTGCAATGAGACTGCTCTTACACAGATCTTGCACTAGAAATTTCACTGAAACACTAGAATTCTGAGTTGGCAAACGCAATTAGAGATTAGCGGTGGGTTCTTGACCTCATCGGATATTTTACCAATGCCCTTGCAACTCCAAAAGTACATGGACTTTCTCGGTTGCTTTGAAAGGTCCATCATGTGTGATAAGCGCAGACACAGGGCCCCGCCAATCTTGCGCATAGAAGGTGCAAAGGCCATATCAAAGTGAGAAACTAGAGAATCCTATCTGTCTAAGATGTTCTGGGTTCACTTTGGGACCTCGTAGGTTAAAGAAATATCGTCCTCATACTCTGTCGTGAAATGTAGTGAATGATAACATCTTCACACCATCATTTTTGAAGTTTGACAGA
The DNA here is from genome assembly GCA_014220965.1 of Paragonimus kellicotti. Classification (NCBI taxonomy): domain Eukaryota; kingdom Metazoa; phylum Platyhelminthes; class Trematoda; order Plagiorchiida; family Troglotrematidae; genus Paragonimus; species Paragonimus kellicotti. The sequence goes on from LOND01029268.1 coordinate 12,414, forward strand.
GCGCACCCTGGCCTTTGTTTTATCACGAGGTTGAATTGAAAAGAAGAGACTAACCAGCTTTGTTGCACCCCATTTGAGATGTTGAGGGTTGGCATTACACTGCTGTTAACCCTAACCCGTCGCGAGTTCCGAAAGTAAATTGTTTTCATGATGAAGAGATAATTTCAGGCATACTTTTCCTCAATAGACGGCCCTAGGGTGCAGGTTTGTCAAATAAACCGACGGCTTCTCTGGTGTTTATAAAGAGACAGCAATTGTTTTCTTCTGGATGACTGGCTGATTCCACACATATAACGGTGTATGGGTATATGATTATTAGGGCCACTGGCACGGCGAAACGGATATGTTGTTCACGCGCTTCGGTTATCCACAGAGTAGAGAAGTCGCAAGCAGCTTCAAAACAATAGAAAACAAATTGAGCATCAATTTATTTGAAGACGAAAAGTGTGAGTGGATTTCAAGAATGAGGGTGTTGGTAACGAATTTCCAGGCACTTGAGATGACTTCACCGATCCAAAGTTTCCGGTAGTAAGCAGTCACTTTTTTGATTAAGGATTGGCCCCCATAATTAGAAAGGGCAAGAGAGAGTCTGTCTTGGCTGGATGCCTTGTGACGTTTCATGAATTTGGTCTCAAGTAAGTCTTCTGGTCCTGACAGCGGAAAAAATCAATAGACCAGTGAGCACAGGATGCGCCCGGAGACAGTCAAATGTGTGGGTGGTCAGCTATTGGACATGGTTGCCCTCGCATCTTGAACGACGTGGAAGCCTACACATAGACCGATCATTGTAGACGCAGATTATGGCACTCACACCTAACTTTCTGCTGCTCGTTAATCAGGTGATATGAGAAAAATGTTGAGAGTTCCCAGTTGCGGTGGCTTGTTTCATATAGATTGCGTATTGCGCCCACCGGGTCTCTCAATTCACTCCTAGTTACTTGGAGAGTTCAAACTTGATTGTACCCGCTGCTGGAACATTCCGGTGAACTGTATGGAGGTTGGGTTAGTGTATAGACACTCAGTGGTTCGCTGATTACACACCGCCTGTCAAATACCTGCTTACTTTGCTTTAATGGTGTCCGATGAAAAAGATCATAGACTAGAGACAGGTGCGCTCTGATAACTGTAAAGCGTTTGTGTCCATGCTAGTTTTGACGCGTCAACTTGTGTTTGACGACAAATTACTCTGCTAACAAAGCGCGTAAAAAATTTGACGCAAATCAGTGCACGATCTGAATCCACACATGTACACCAGCTTTAATAACAGTATTGTAAAATGTCACGCCATTGATAACTGACGCCCATGTGGTCCGTTTGTGTGTACAATGTGCACAAGACTGATTGGCTGGTGATAAACTTCCTCTGTAACTGCGTTTGAACCACAGTCTATCGGAGCATACGCTGCAATGAGGAACAGACTACGATATAAATTCGGAGCAAAATTCACAATTTAAATACGTTTACAAATTCACTCGATTCGTAAATTATGAATGCCCGAGGTAGTTTTTATCCAATCAACAATCCTTGGGAAACGATCAGCGGAATCTGTCTACACATAGAAAATAGCTTACACTCACTATTTTTCACGCTCCTTTTATACTCTGTAGGGTAAAAATCTGGCGGAACTTCGACGCGCACTGTCAACGTCAGTGTTTTCACTCAGTACGGCATTCCGTCTGGCGGTTCAATGTTTGGATGCGTTACATACACTTCACGAAGCTGGATTTCTGCACCGAGATGTTAAACCCTCGAACTTTGCAGTTCAGCGATTGCGAAATCATGATCGTTCGATTGGATTGCAAGTAATTGCCCTCGACTTTGGTCTTGCCAGGCCGTACACAGTAGCAGGTCCCGGTAGTGAGGTTCGCAATCCACGACCAGTTGCCGGATTCCGAGGTACCGTACGCTACGCTTCTATACATGCACACCAACATCGGGATTTGGCACGACGAGATGACCTGTGGTCCCTGTTCTATATGGTTGTTGAGTTTATCGCTGGTCAGTTGCCCTGGCGTCGCATTCGGGACAAAGAACTGGTGGGCCAAATGAAAGTTGCAGTTGATCACAAGGAGCTGGCTATCAAAGCAGGTATTCCAGACAAAATAGCAGAAACTTGGACCGTTCATCTGAGTTCGCTCGAATACAAATCCAAGCCAGATTATAGCCTTCTTGGTAACAGTCTTTTAGACTGGCTGATGGAACGGAACATCCAGTGGAATGATGCATACGATTGGGAACAATCTAGAAAGTGATTTTACCTCATTTGGAATGTCATCCGAAAATCAAGACATCAAAGAAAATTTGAATGGGCAAAGAGACACAAGGCTTTTTCAAGAAGTTCAGTATCTGCACACTCTAAGACCAACAATCCCGAAGCCTTCCCTAGAAAGCTCGCCAGACAAATGTCCGAAAACAACGCGTGGACGGCCAATCACTTTGAAATCTGCAAACTCGCATACTCAGCTTCAAACCATCTACAAATCACACAGCGTAAATCGTTCACAGGGGCAGCCTCAGGCTTACAGTGAAGCCGGCGGTCACGGTAAGAGTGACTTTGCAATTTTAGAAGATCTTGACTTAGGAAACGTCAACCACTCATCGGCAACACGCCTCGTCGGTCAGCAAAAAACCACATGCTATGTGGACGCATTAACTGAATTTTCACATGGAAACAAGGATCAGGAATCCCCGAATCAGTCGGCTCTATGTGAGCTGAATCAAACTAAGCCTATTTCAAACGCAAACGCTCTGTTGTCCAGTACAGTGGCCACCACAAACATTAAACCCTCAGAGGAGCCTGTTGAAATAGAAGTGCTCGCTTCTTCGTCTTCTACATCTTCGTTAGTTTCATCATATGAAGGCAATCGCATCAGAAAAACCTTATCAAAGCCGAAATCACCGGCTACTAAAGCTGAAAGTGAGTTGGGTAGATATTTTTTTACTCAAGTGCTAATTAGTAAGCATGCAAAATATTATGCAAGTTTTATATTCGGATTATATCTATAGTGTATTAAAAGGAATGAATGCTCCATCCATGACTAGGTTCAGCGTATCAGACTTAAGCGGGGCCGACCAAAAAAAACGTTTTCAATACCGTGAGTTGCTGGGCGAAGCGACAAAACTTGGGCCAGCAGTCTGTGGTATCAACATACAGTGCTCGGGGTGGGAGACAATATGTTAGCAATCCTGATACATGGTTTAAGCGTCCCAATCTTTGCACCATTAACGGATGAGATGATGGACCTGTCGGACCATCAGTATCAACTAGGTGATTCTTAATTTCATTGTTGCACACCTTCGGATGCCACTAGCTGGATATGATTGTATGCAGTATCTTCGGGTCGAAAATCAGAGGAAGGTTGACGCCTGTGGCGTTTCAGGTGGGGATAAACGCTAGGTATTGTACGTCTGGAAAATTTAACTACAGATGTGCAAACATCATAAACCAATTATTGTTTAATGAAGCGTGGACAGGACAGCAGATTGTTAGAAAAAAGGGGTGGGTTAATGTACGAAGGATTTGGATAAATGGAAGAGTACCCCGGTTTTCCATAAACGTTAAACTGTATGTCTAATTGTATTAGAGAAAAAGTTACTAGCAGAAGGGGGGCAATGTCAATAAAAATAATAAAAATAACAAGGAAGTCGTGGTATACGAATTATACGTGAATCATAAAAATTGTGTAACAAATGTCAAAACTTATCAAACTCCAAATAGCGCGACGGAAATGACTTTAACTGTTGCGAATCACCAAGTGAGATAGTCGAATCTTGTGGGGTATGACGGACGGATGGGTTGATGTGAGAGTAGACTTGTAATTCGCTTGCTAGATGAAGCGATACAAGTCGTGAAGTCGGAAATCCTCAGCTTAGGACTGGGTATCGTTTAGCTTGCGTCAAAGAAGGATGTGTTGTTCGGCATGTTGCGTAACAGTATATAGTAGTTTCTCTTTATAAGTCGCACGGAAGTGTTTGACACTACCTGAATAGTTGTGACAATGTATGTCGCTGTGTGCCAAGCCGAACAATGAACAAGGTAATGTGTTGGTTGCACCGACTCTAACGTTACTGACACAGTTGGAACCGCTGACCATGTCGGGAGTTCCTTGTCAGACGCTGTGTCGAGAGTTCATCGAATAAACATTGTTGCTTTTATAGTTCCCACTAACCTTCGAAATGTGGGTCAAAAGGGTGTCAATGTCGAGACGGGTTGCATGTTAGCTACGGCACTTTAGAGAGCTGATGCGTGAGTGCGTACAAGACGAGTCCAATAAGGCAGTTAGATGACGTATATGAACAAGTGCGTTGGAAGTGTAGTGATGGGTTTATTGTGATCATTCGGTTGACCGAACAGCAAGCTATCAGTTTGGGATGGGGTCATTCGGACCCCTACAACTACTTGATATCTTTATCAGACCAATAGTAGCTTTCTCTGACCTTTTCAGATCCCTGTCTGACCATCTGACCTTCACGGATGCACGCCGTCGGAGGATGCAGGATACCGCCACCTGGTAACAAAAGTTACTAGCATGTGCCCAATATTTTCTGATCAGGGATGAATCGTATATAATGAAAAGAGTTAGCGTATGTTCAAGAGCCCATGATGAACAATACCATATACGTTTGGAAACTAAGTGAAACATGTCAACTGGCTCTGCGTGGAATCAGAGCCAAGACTGTGCTCTTATCAAAATCGACTGCCCGGGATTATGTGCAATCACGTTAGCTGTTGAGAAAAAGTGACCAGAAAACAATTGGCATTGTTTAAACAGCGCGGGCTGAACACGACATACGCGTGACTTCAGCTTTCCCCCCACTGGACTTTCACGTAGGTGAACTCACGTCCTCATTATCGACTGCTGGAAGACTTATGACAATATTCGTCAGTAAGCTATTTATCGTTCGTAAACATGCATCCATTTGCATCCCATGATATTCCACAAAGTTAGCACTACGTAAAACCGCCAAAAATCCTCGACGTGAACCCATTTTAACCTGCCCCGTTTCCCTGTTTAGTAACCGCTACCTAGTCGGTTAGTTTGTAACTTCGTTCCGGGTCTCCATCCTCCGCTGAAGTGTATCAGTGAATGTTAAATGGTCTGACATGAGGGTTACGCTGCCATACAAGGCGCTTAGACACCGCAACCTTTTATAAACGATTAAAAAGCAGACTTATTGGTGTTTCCCTTCACACGTCAGTTGAATGATCGTGCTACC
>LOND01029269.1:4797-16135 GCA_014220965.1 Paragonimus kellicotti
ATCAATGTAGAGACTGATGATATTGATGTCTATGATGGATGATGGATGATGGATGATGGATGATGGATGATGGATGATGGATGATGGATGATGGATGATGGATGATGGATGATGGATGATGATGTGTTTAAAGGCACCTGTGAGGGCTGTTACGGTTAGCTGTCGGTGGGAACCGCTGACGTGTTGCTGTTCATTGTAGTGATGTTGACTATGGCGTTGTTAGCATCCTGTACTAAACCAGAAGAATTTTCTATTTCCACTCTACTCTTGTTGGTTGGACGTGTCTACTTTTTGAGCGAGTGCCCAGCGTAGGAAAACACTAAAATTGAAGCGTGAATCTTCGTTGAAGTTTTCGAGGTTATGAGTGTTTCTGAAACGTTGTCTGTGTCAAAGCGAACAGAGTGGCTCCCCTTGTGCAATCACTCATAACTGCTGATATAAACTATGGAGGTGATTAGTAGGATTTGGCTTGGAAGATGGGAAAAAATGGCGACCTCCTTATTGCTTTCTATGAATGTAGCAGATTGGCATTAATTGTCACTTTTCTTAAAGGCTCCCCTTTGAATTTCATGCATAGATGTATACTAAGTTTTGGTTTCTTTTTCATGCTCTCATAATGGTCGTTTGACATTTTTGGTTTCACCGTAAACTCGCGAGCGGTGGTTGCATGTTGCCTCTACTATCCCGAAGATCCACCAAATTTTGCATGCACTGTGTCGCGTTGGTTACAACCATGGTGTCGTTATTGAATGGACCAGTGCGGGTCTGCACTAGGAATAAAACCTACCATAGGCGTGTTTTGTAACGGAAGTACTATACTAGAGAACCTTGCAAAATAGACAACTTGATAACTGACAGTTAAGGCATTTGTCATTTTAAACATCTCATTATCCACAACTTTCACGTTCTCCTAGGCTTCTGTTTTATGTGACTTTCTCCAACTACTGTGTTCATAGGTCCACGTATAAATCTTCCCTGTTATGCTAGAGTGAATGAGCTGCGCACCCGTCTGGAATGGGTACGCTCGGAGTTGTTTGCCCATGGGTACGAGGAGGTGCAATACGACCGTACGAAAATTTCCTATCCTCGGTACGTTGCGTTCATCTACTTTTTTGTTACTTACGGACTTGTCTTTGAACAACGTACTTCGCCTATTCTGCCGCCTCGTAGTTACGGGCACTGATTCTGCGCCTGTCGGCACCTATGACATCGAGCACCCCAGATATAATCATTACAGTTTTAGTTGCAGTCAGGTCTCTTACGGTTAGGTGTTTATATTGTTTTTCACAGACGCTTGTACCACTGTGCCTTCTGGTCAGTCGTACAACCATTCGTTTTTGTGTATTCCTGGCTTACTGCTGACTGTTTTATAGTGTGAATACCTCTTACGCGTCCTTCTTTCATTTTTGGAGGTATCGATGTCCCCGTGAAGGTTTCAGCCTTAGTCTCATTCAGTTCGTCACTCTTCAGGATTGTCTGACCACAATTCTCATAGAGAAAGCCATCGATAGGATTCCAAAATGTCAGTCATCTGGATTGGTGAGCATGCATTTTGGTTGTTCTGAGTTGTATTGTCTGCTACGATGATTGGAATGATTCTAAAATACTACACGGGATTATTACTAAAGATTTTGGTTGCCCTGTGACTTTCCAAATTAGTTGCTTTGACTGTTTTATTTCTAGTTGATTTTGAAGTATTTGTTTTTGTTTTTAGGTTTCTCAAGCAAGTGCGTAAACTACAGGCTAACCAGTTCCTTCTGGATTATCATCTTCCTGACGACCTGCTGGTGTTCCCGCCTGGAACCTGTCTATTCAAGCTACCATCGTTCATATCGCATGGCCTGCTGGTACAAGATAAGGTATATCTTAGAGCAGACAACCTTTCAGGTTCTCATACAACGTTGCGTCTCGCAAACTTTTTCTTACACTTCTGGTTACTTACGAGCTGCGTTTATCTCTGTGAGTTTCGTACAAAAGACTTGCTCACAATTTTATCGCTTTTTTCTGTCATTCAGTTAAATACGAGCGAAGTAAACTGTCTACCGGTTTACAAAAATAATTGAGTTGTGCACTTGGGTTTGGATGCTGCAAGAGCCCATATCTAGACAACTTTATGGAAACCCAAGGTTCCAGAGGTACCAAACCGTAAACAGCGCCGTTATCGCTGAGTCATTCTATTCTCAGTTGTATACGTCACTAGGTTGCATCTTTCATTCTGGCATCGTTGATGTTAGTTGATTACCAACCATGTGATTGCGGGTTCGAATCCGGACTATTTTGATTGTTCGTCCCAGGTTAACTAACGTGGTATTGTTTTGCTCATGCTTAATGCATTTTCAGTGAGATTTCTGATACATGCTGGTGCTCATCTAAGAGCTCTCCCGATTAAACTTGATAGTTGGTGTATTGTTCTGCTGTTATATGAACTAAATAAGTGGAAACGATTTGGAATTTTGACATCTGAGACTAGAATATCCGATCATTTTCATATCTATGTTCTACAGTGTCTGCTTTTTTAATTTGCAGAAACTGGATCCAGTAGCATCCATGAGGTTTTTAAGTGCGAGCCGGAATAAGATGGTGCATCACCGTTCTGTACTTCATTCTTACGTCAGCTCTGTAATTCCTACTCTAAATGGGTTTCACCAAGTGCAAATATTTCAAGGCTGCTTTAGTTTGTTGAGTAGTGAGACCACATTAGTGTAAAAAAAAATTCCAGGAGGCAATTTCACTGCCTACAACAATTCTAACGGATGAATCTGTTTGGGGAGATTCATCGAGTGGAAACGGTTAGATCAGTGCGTTGTAGTATACTTTGATGCTGCCGTCCCCTGTTAGAATGGTAGTGATTCAATGTTTCCTTGAATTCCTTGACTGGATTTGGCATATATTTGGAGGTCCCTTGTGGTAAATGCTTTAGATTCTTGATAGTATGCAGTTGTCCCTACTCAGAACTGGCGGTTCCTGCTCGTTAGGATGGTGTTTGATCTTAGTAATCAGTTATGAATCGGCGTCAGGCGAAGATAAATGTGCCTATTCCTTCACTTCTTCTCGAAGATTGTTCACAATAGTTGAGGCGTACTTACCGGGACTCAGGACAACAACCGGTCAGACGATTTACGTCAGTGACTTAGATCAGCGGGATCTAATGCTAGTAATCTCCACTGGTCTAGGTCATGCACTGCTCGACTAACGTCATGCAAACTTTCTGAAGTAGGCACATTGTACATAATAATGTTCCTGTTCTTGCATTCACCAACTACTTTGCCTCAGATGACGGCTCCAGACGTGTGCTTTTGTTTTGGTCAAGGCATATCCCAGTTGAGTTGTCACTTCCGTTGTACCTGACTTGTTGCGATGCCATTGGTTTCTCGAAATCAGCTACGGTATAAAGAGTAAACCGCAATAGACGCTGCAGGATGTTGCACTTAGGATCAGAGCTTATTCGTAGATTTTGAAGGCACTCGATGAAAATCCCGGGATGCTTCAAGTGTTTGGAAAATGTTAAAGTTTCTTTTTGTCTTGTTCTTTATAATCGGCTAACATTGCAGAACTACTGGCACCTGGCTATAGAAACGACAATTGTTTACTTGCTTCAATCGACTTTGTACCTGTTTTCCGACTTCGAGTTGTATTTTCAAACTCAGTAAGGCAAGGTGGAGTATACTGTGCATCTTCGACAAAGTGACAAGTGAAGTGGTTTTTGAGTAAAAAGCTTTGTGGCACACTTTAGCCCTTTTCTGAGGTCATCGCATATATAAGGGTCAGATGTACGTATCTTAGACTTTCACTGGAGTCCCCTTTTAAAGTATTGTAAACCAAAGGCAGAATTAGTCCATATGTTGAGTGGACTTGAGTCTTACACAGAAGACAAGTTAAATTTCTATCGTTTTTACGGATTACCTTGTCACAGACCGTGTATTTCGAGGACGTGAGTGATTAAGCGGTCACTATACTCCGTTCACCCCTGGTTCACCACGAACACTTAACAGTCAAGGATACACAAGAATGCTCAGATTCCTGACAATCAGCCACGGATGCCAGCACCACATAAGCGGAGCAACATGACACAAATCTAGAGGTGACATAAAATACATGCTAATAGAACTGGTGGCCGAGCTGGATAAGAGCGTTGACTCGTAACGCGAAAGGTAGCCGGTTTGATCTCCCATTCAGACTATCTCTACCTGATGAGTCCAAACAAGGACGAAACCGGTCGTGAAGTGTCGGTTTGAGAGTGAGCATCAAGAAGCATTACAAACATCATTCGAGCCCTTGCGGCCGTAGCCAGTGCACAACTGACAATCAGAGGTGGACTGTGTCCATCTACACTAACGGGGTGTAAACAAGCCATAACTCAACCAGTTTACCTTGTGGATATGACGTGAAAAATTGGGTTCAAAGCACAGTGCCTGACAGCAGTTTACACACGAATTGCAGCGGTTTCTTTTGCGTCGGATGCGAGGACGTTTACTTTCGGCGAACTTTGGCGGTTGTGACTATAACTAGATGTGACGTCTACGAAATTAAGTTGATTAGATTTGCGGTAATGGCTCAGTCACAGTGCACGCGTCCTGTCACCAGCTGAGTCCGAAGTGTAGACGTTAAGCTGTGGATTTCGTTCGTGTTCTGGTCACCGTACCGGACTAGAAACCAGGCATAGGTGTGTCAAGGGTGGTTGAGCTATTACTGATCAAGTTGATGGAATTTCAAAGTTGCTCGTTAGTTTGGTTTGTCGGCGCCAGTTGAGTCGTCGTAGGACGGTCGACCAATAGGATGCCGAACAGTCGACGGATCGATAGAGCGCCCCTGTGTAGGACAAACTTCGTGTAATCTTTGAAAGGACTTGAAACGCAATTTCATATACTATTGAAAGTTGTGTTGTAGTTGACGTTGCGTGATCTTGCACACGCAAGTCTGTGGGCAGAACAATGGGAAGGTACTCCAAATTCGTGATTCGGGTATCGCTGGAAAGCGGTTTAGAAGGGTACTCTCATAGGTCCCGGTTGGACACACTAGGAAAAAGGTAACACGACGAAAGCCTTTGCAGTGTCGGAACGTTGATATATACACCCGCCCATTGCTGGGTCATCCGCACCCGGAGTCCCCGTATATGGCTTAACACCTTAGGTCTTTAGACAATATTTATTGTTTTATGCAATTTACAAGCTTTCCCACTCATCTACAGAAGAACGCTGGCGTTTCCCGGGCAAATGCGTGCCAAGGAACTGTCCGTGAGGTAAATCCACGACTACTGTCAGAGGTTGGAATGCTTTCAATAGAGCATATCTTTCTCAATCGAGTAGTCTGTTTATTGCAGTCGGTTAACTAGGATACAGCGTTGTTGAGCCTTATTATTAGCACTGCTCATCGAAACCGCATCTGCGGTTGTTTACTACTATTTGGTTAAATATATACCCTCATTTTAAACTATTCACAGGCTAGCTGTATCCCTACAAAAATTCTGCTTTCCAATCGGGACGCTGACGTTCTAGACGCGTGTGCTGCACCTGGTAACAAAACTCTGCAGCTGGTTCCCATGTTATCCAGTAAAGCCACGCTATTCGCAATTGACAGGGATCCCAGCAGGTAGGTGCAAGATGTTGTTCGCGATTTCCTTACCAAGTTTTCCGTCGCATAGGATTCGCCATATTGATTTTTGTTCTAGTTACTCTTTAATGATACGTTTAACTGGGGCTTATCCTAGTATTTAAACCATTGTGTTGAGGGTCAGAAGAAGGAGATCGCTTCAGGCGAGTCCCTTCGGATTATCCCACAATAAACAAGAGCATTGAAACAAATACTGGGTCAAGTCCGTAGCTTTACCTCTAAAGTGTAACGTCATTTTTCATCCGACCTCTTCCGCTATCTTGATATGACAATCATGCTTATGTTCTGTGTTGGTCGTGTGACGTCAGAATTAGTACTGCTGTCAACGTCTATCGGGTGAGTCCAGAAAGACGTTATTCATTTGTCAAGTCAGCGACTTCCCTTGCAAACAGCTGTTAAAATACCGTCAAGAACGCCTACAACATCCTCTTTCATTGTCTGAGACAAACAGCCTGACGTCAGTGTACCTGTTGCTCAGGTGAACACACACTTTGATAGTCTTATTTCAGAAGAGAAGCAACCAACTGATATGTTCAGTATCCGGGAGAGATCAGCGAGGTCAGAGAGAGGTCAGAGAGGTCAGCCGTTACAGTTATGCGCATCTCACGGATTTGATACTACGAGCTACACATTTCATCAGGAATTTTGGCGATGCGTCACAGAGTGACCGCTCAATGCTGCCGTCAGCTATCGAATAAGGCACTCCGCTAAATTTTTCTGGTCAGTATTCATTAACCATCTTGAGTCAGACCACACCGGTGTTCGTGCATACATCGTTTCAAATCAGGCTTAACGGTCATCTGATTGCAGGCACTGATGGTCTGCTGAAATTTGGACGACGAAGGTATACAAAATGCTTGGCAAACAACGCTAACAATCAAACTGTCCGGGTAACAACCATGGAGAGATCCGAACCAGCACTGATTAGAAATATCAACAGCCATGCAAGTTAGTTGTGAATGGGTCTGCTTTGAAAATGCACCACAGATACAGTGGAAGTGAATATCTGCAATTTTAACAGAGCTTTTGAAGACGCATGGACCGACCTGTCCTGTCTCCGTATATGGCGGAAACCGCCGTAAACTGAAACGCAACCAAACGAAAGGCTGGGTTATGGATTTACCTAATACATACTTGCCGAAACCAACCGAAGAGATCGAGATATTTTTATCAGAAAATAGTTGAGTGCTTGATTCGCAGTCGCGCCAGCCTTTAAAGAGGAGTTAGTGGGGCTACGTGCGAGAACGATAGTGAACGAATTTACAGCTTGTTGTGTCGATCTTATCCGTGATCTGACCACCTCAGGGAACGATTCAATTGTTCTGGTGCAGTCCATTCTACCGTGGCTGACCGAGAACGGTGGATATAGGATCATTTTTGACGACCTTCTGTCGTAGCTACTTGCATCGTATTGAAGTCTTAGTGTAATTGATCACTTGGTTAAGATCATTGGGTGCCCGCTGTGAACGCAGAGTTTGAGGCTTTCCCTGGGATCTCCACTACAAGCGGCGTTCGGGTGGAATGTCCGATTTTCATATATTTATTTCGTGATTTTCTTGTTGGAATCCCCTATGCTTCCGATGATTTTCCACTTAGTAAGCTGGCTGATGTTGAGTTTGTGGGCCCTATTGCTTTACTTGGTTTTTGCAGTGGGCTTTTAAACCATGTTGAGCCAGCCGAACATTCTCGCTAGTCTGTGTGATATGCACTTTGCACCTTTCAAGTGTGGTTGCAACACTAGGTTTCCCTTGACCCTCCCTTTGTTGTTATCGACAGGACCCTGGAGATTATCGATCACCTTCGCCTATATGATTAGTGTATTCTCCTCAGAACGCAATGTGGTTGACGAGGTGTCCATGAGGATAGCGGAACCGTCCACTGTAATTGCTAATTTGTATCATAATGGCTTCATAAAGACGTCCGGGTGTCAATCGTAGACAGGCTTCACATTACAGTTGTGCGCCCGTTTTTGTTTTATGAATCATAGACCTGTCCCATTTATATGATAAGCACATACCTGTTATGAGTATTTCACCGCCATACTCTCCACCAGTGTAGAATGTGTTGACTGTGTGAGCAACGTAAATGTTCGCAGACGAGTACTTGGTAGTCGTCCATTTTCGCAACCGATAAACGATTTAACGAAAATCCACTGTTCGCTGATGGCACCATATACTCCGTGTTTCGACGAGTCCTCGGCCCATCGCGCATTGTTGTTTGGCGAGTGATGGTCGTAAGAAACCACAAGATGGCCGGGCAGTGACAAGATAATTGGCTATGGAATCCATGACCACCCCGCTGAGCACGTTTGGTGGATGCCGTTTGCCAGACTGGGAACCCATGATCATGCGCATCGTTGGCTGGAAACACTTTCGGCCTCGGCAGCCTGTCCCACTCAACTCTCGATTGTTCTTGTTGGTCCCATCTCCTTGTTTTTCGTTCTGTTTTGTCTGTTCCTTTCGTCTTTCTATACATATATTGATAGACTACTCCGTTTATACTATTGTCGTGAACAGCGACAGCCTGAGCCATAGTGCCTATGAGTTTGGTTCAAGGCTGGAAGTGATGGCGACGATAATGTCATTTCATATTTTATTTGCGGTTGTTAGTTGAAAGGTTATCGGCCTCATGTGTGGTGTTTGCGATGTTTTGTGTCACGGATATGTGCTGTTCTCCACCGTTTGTCTTCCATCCTGATTTCGATTTCGTTGAGAACATCGAAGCAAACAACAATTTGATAAAACCTCAAGGTGGTCGGGTAACATCCTAGTCAAGAGTTATGGAGTCTTCGACTCTTCCGTTGACGGAAGTTTGTAGGCGCCGCCCGACTGGTTGGAGACTGTTTATTTAAATTGTTGGGTAGAAACGTTGTCTGACGTGGCAGCTTGCCGCTTTCAATTATGTGACTGCTTCAACATTATAGCTCCCTGTACTGACTGGTTTTACTTTGCTTATTCCATATTTCTGTTGTCTTTTTATATCGGTTTTTTGTTTCATTACTCCTCTTGATTATTGCAGTAAAGGGCATCTCGATCCACTGTATCATGCGGTCAAGTTCACGGCCGTTTGTGTTGAGCGATTTACTGTTTGCATTTGTGTACTCGTCCAATTTTGTATATTTTTGTAGTACTTCTTGGATATTCATCAATCTAGCCATTTCTCTATTATCTTTTATAGATTTCGACGTCTTTGTGATCATTTGAAAGCCTCTGGTGTCTGTCGGTTGACTATTTCTGGACCAGCTGTTTCTAACTTCGAGTACACAAAAACAGTTGCAGGTATTGGGGCCAAACAGCCACAAGTTGTAGCTCTCTGTGCAGACTTTTTAAGTCTGGATCCACAAGACCCCAAGTTTTGCCACGTGGAGTCTATTCTTCTCGACCCTTCCTGCTCTGGCTCAGGCCTTTCCGTGCGCCAGCCCGATGGGAGTTTTCCATCGTCATCCTCTACTAATCTTCCATCCCAGACTGCTGTTAGCAGGGATTTCGTAGGTGAAGAGAGTTTAGAGCGCCTTAAACGTCTGGCAAACTTGCAAGCTCAACTACTTAGACACGCGTTAAGCTTTCCAAATGTCAACCGTGTGGTCTATTCCACGTGTTCTCTGCGTTCGGAAGTAAGTATCATTCCCTCGATTCATACCTCCCGTATGTAGTGGTCAGTTTTTTGTCGCGCCAAATAACTATGTCAAAGGCTGCCGTATGCAGAAATGGTTTGAACGCGCTGTTGTCAGTTTTCTCATGGTTATCCATGGGGAACATGATCAGATACAAATGCGTTTCAACTATCTAGTGTTGAGTCGTACTCTACATTCTATTTTATTCTTTCTTTTCATCCTTTTTCATATTGTTTGCAACATTGACAGTTTCTTAGGTGTCTGATACGTAAATACCTAAATTTACAAAATTTCCTTAATGCCGAACTCATTTCGCGATTTTGCTGTACGATACTGTCTTGTTCTTATCTACACATTGCTTTTTTTGCATGGCTCATAGCAAAGTGCATTTTACACTTTACTTTATTTCAACCTCAAGTTCAGCACGTAGGCATTATAATACTTATATAGAAAATCAGGGATATTTGTCCTAATACATTCCGCCTCAGTTTAGCGAAGCGTTGACACTGCTTTCCAAAGGGAATCGAAGCGTGTTTGCTGTACAGTCCATCTCCCGTTGCTGTTTTCTCCATTTAGACAGGCCACATGATGCAGGTAAAATACGGTAGAACTGTATGTTGTGTCGTTCACTGCACTCGCAATGAACTCATTAAACTACTCGCTTACCTTTTTTTTTACACGTACGTGCACTCACATGCATTTCACCATCAACCATTGCCGTGGGTCATGTG
The DNA here is from genome assembly GCA_014220965.1 of Paragonimus kellicotti. Classification (NCBI taxonomy): domain Eukaryota; kingdom Metazoa; phylum Platyhelminthes; class Trematoda; order Plagiorchiida; family Troglotrematidae; genus Paragonimus; species Paragonimus kellicotti. The sequence continues at coordinate 14,752 of LOND01029269.1, forward strand.
GTCCAATGATTCTTATTCACTGTGAGGCCATGACACAGATGTCTCTCTCATCGACCATCCACACTTTTGGGTGTGGCACATTATCGTCATCATATTATCACCACGACACTACCCACGTAACCGGGCATAACTGAATAATATTCATCCAGTGGTTGTGGCAAATAATGGTTGCATTTAGCAATACCCCCGTTTCACTCTGTTTATCTCGCTTATCCTACTTCGGTCACACTAAGCCGAGCAGAACGGGCGAACGTCATAATCTTGCTTTTGAACTCCACGGTAATCGATCGTAATATACATCGAGCTTTTTAGTAGTTGTTAAAAATAGCATCAAAATGTACGTCACACGGAGGTCGCTGGATGAAATGAATCACTTAGAAAATGTGGAATTTAGTAACCGAGCTTTCCTGAAGCTCTCAATCCCTGGTGCGATATATTCCACTAAGGACTTCCGAACTTCTAAGAACCAAGTAATCATCTTATATTTCGTGTGTATCACTGCAATAGATTTTGGTGGTAGAAATATGGCTCAAACATTGGACAGCTCTGTACTGAGGCAATAGTTGGGAGCATTGTGCAATAGCAACACAATCCCGTGCCCTCGAAATTCTTTCTCTGGGCTGATTTAACTAACCAACTTCGCAAAGCAGGTCAGGTAATCCAACCTCTGTGAACGTTTATTACAGCATGTATGCTGGTTCATGGAAATGGTGCATACATTAAGAACGCGTGGTAACCAGTGGCATTTTTCCTGACTCACACTCCTATATCAACAAGTTGGTTGCACACAGAGGCTCAAACATACTTCGTACACAGTGTTCTTTTTGGTAAATTTTGGTAACACACGGTTGTTTCGTCAATGTTGTAAACATCGTTATTGTCATACTCACCGGGTGTGACTGCTTGCGCATCTCGATGACCTATTGGGCTAAACTGGACGGTGTGACCACCACACCGACAGTCACTCATACCAGGCAGGCCAATGGGTAGAGGTCTGACAAACCAGTCTCCTGGTCCTCCAGGTTGGGGGTTGGAAGAAGGTTGGCATCTTTTTCCGGAAAAAGTACCAGTTCTGGTACACTTGCCACCCAACCGCTGCCTTGCGGTACAGGCTTTTGAGCCAAAGGCTTTGGTTGAGAACCCTAATCGTTCTCCTGTCTAGGTCTGGGCGTCCTGGCAGTATCTCAGCCCACACACAACCATGAATATTCACAACAAGTAATTCCATACTGCATCGGCCGTCTCGCAGTATAAACCGGGTCGCCCTATCTGCTGCATACAGCAGGGTGGATAGGCGAAAACATGCTACTGCTGACCCCTCCCCACTGTCCTATCAAATTTAGCTCCAGGCTCCTCCGCACCTCCATTTCTGACCATTACTCTA